>JAJIBD010027330.1:0-26519 GCA_021461705.1 Cryptotis parvus
AACGTCTCTATCACAGTGTTATAATAAAATTATTTTTAAAAAAACAGAAAAGGGCCCAAAGATACAGTACAGCAAGTAAATCACCTTGCTTGCAGCCAGCCTGCACCCCAGATGACCCCCCAAGCACTGCCAGTAGTGATACCTGAGGGCAGAGCCAGGACTAACCCCCGAGACATTGCCAGCTATGGCCCAACAAAAATGAAGAGATTGGTGTTGGAACATTGTATATTAGGACTGAATACATGAATAACTAATTCATGGAAGTTCAATTAAAAAGAATAGCCAAATTTGGTTGTGAACTAGGCTAATTTTATTAGGTGGCCAGATGGGACTTGATACATATGCTCAGCCATCCTGAGCCACAGACGTGCCCTCCCCACCCCCAGTCTTCCAAAAAGCTAAGCTGCAGTATGAGAGTTTCCTTTGTCATTCTTGGGATTGGATTTTATGCATTTTTAAGTATGCTAAAAGGTCCATGAGTTTCACAGCCTGCCGAGGGACACATGATCTGTGTGTTGGATTTAAGTGAACCAGTTAGTGATGATTGAAACGTGCCATTGAGGGAGAGTCCCTGAACAGCTCTTGAGGGTAGGCAGTCTCGTGTGGGTTTATTTTAGTCTCCAGTAGGAAGAGTAATTTCCTTATTTTTCTGGTAATTCTCCCAAGTTGATTTCAGGGAATCAGAATGAATATTAAATGAGTCCAATTTTAGCAACAGCTTCTCCCTCACTGTATTTCCATCTCAGATGGCTCTCTAGTATCAATATTGCCAGTAGCGGCGTAAGTGTGAATTTGTGTTTCTGGCAAGGAACAGATTTTATTTTAATTGATGCTTACTTTCATATCCGAGATCTTGGATGCCAAGAGCTTTTCCCTCACTGGTAGTTGTAAATGCTAAGCCTGTACTTGACTTCACCATCTCCAGTCAGGAGAAACGCTAAGCTTTCAGTTCCCCAAAAGGCATTTCAAAGGAATCATTTTCTTGGCCTCTTTAGGGATATGTCGTTTTCAGCCAAGCCATGGACCCAACTGCAAAGATGTTTGGTGCCTGAGGGAAGCTGCTTTTAGGGTTTTTTCTGAACCATGGCAGTGGAAATGAGAATGTTAGAATGTGCCACTTATTCTAAAATCTACAAGAGGCTTAGCAACGAAATCATGGCGATTCCAGGTGTGAGTCTTGAGCACTGCCAGGTCTAGTCCCAAAACCAACATTTTAGGAATTGTTACAGTTGAATGTGTGTTTCTCAGCCTGCTGTCCAGATCTTTAAGTCAGATGGGTCTGTTAATAAAGAGTTGTAGGTTTATTGAACTGTTATTTTTATTTTTTGTAAACCACAGGAAGTTTGCTTTTTTTTGCTTCTAATAGTACACTAAATACCAGGTATTGGATTTCATAAATGGCAGTTTTTATATGTTGCTTTTATTTTGTCCAAGTGACTAAACACACAGATTTTATGTGCCTTTTTCATCAGTTAATGTTTGGGATAATCAAAATTTTCATTTTGGGGGCCGGAGCGATAGCCCAGCGGGTAGGGCGTTTGCCTTGCACGTGGCGGCCTCCTGCCGGCCCTGGGTTCAATCCCGGTATCCCATATGGTCCCCGAGCACCGCCAGGAGTGATTCCTGAGTGCAGAGCCAGGAGTAGCCCCCTGAGCATTGCGGGTGTGACCTAAAAAAGGCAAAAAAAAAAATTTTTTTTCATTTTGCAGATGAGGGACTTGAGACTCAGAAATGAAGTGTTCACATTTTTCCCCTTTTGGGTCACACCTGGTGACGCTCAGGGTTACTCCTGGCTTTTCACTCAGGAATTACTCCCGCAGTGCTCGGGACGGGATGCCAGAGATCGAACCTGGGTCAGTCGCGTGCAAGGCGAAGCACCCTACCTGCTGTGCTATCGCTCTGGCCCCAAAGTGTTCACATTTTTGTGTGTAAGCTGCAGAGGTAGTTCTGGAGCCTGGATATTCTGATTCTTTGCTCTTTGGTTTATTTTTGGGTTTTTGGGCCATACCTGGTGGTTCTCAGAACTTACTCTTGGCTCTGTGCTCTGGGACCAAAACTAGGTTGGCTGCATGCAAGGCAAGCTCCTGAACCTCTTTTTGCATCCTAAAGCGTTCACAAACTAAGCAACTTTGAGAATGTGTGAAGCCCTGTGGTAGTCATGCATGCTCAGCTCCGAAAGACTATGGATTTACTCTCCACAGTGTGTTGAGTTGTAATTTTCTGCTTGAAATCACCGAGATTTCAAGCCTTATATTCTTGAGAAATGGGGTAGATCAGAAGAGTCCACAGTCCTTGAGGTTTTCTTTGATGATGATATCTGTAACTGCATCAAACACAAATTTGACATTCTGTGTATCTGTAGCACAAGTCATGTGACTGTAGATTTCTTTTTACATCTTTTCGCATGTTGAGGTCAAGGAACTGACTCTTGACGTAATTCCCTGCATCTTCATAAGAGTTGTTTCCTGGTTTTCCAGAAAAATAGAGAATTTGGATGAATGAACCCTTCTTAGTTGCTCACCCTGTTTTCCTAGGTGACTGATTTGAGAACACTGATCTATCCTCAGTGTTGGGACCTAATTTTGTAGGGAGGAAATTACTGTAGCATCCCAGTAATTTCTCACTTGAGCAAAGAACTTGAGGGCAAGGCATTTCTGTCTCTCAAGAGTTGGTTTTCCTGGTCAGTATCCTTATTTGCACAGACAGCCTTTCCTGTATATAAAAAACTGCTCTATTCCAGAGCCGGCTGAATTTTCGTCTGCAACCCAACACCCAGCTTTCTCCCTTAAGGCAAGTTCCTTGATGCCTCCTTAGAAGAAATGAGATCACCAGTGACTCCAAAGAGAGTGTTCCGATTATCGGCAGCCCTTGACACTTACCATCGTATTCTGGAAAACAAATGCTGAGATGAACTTTCTTGATCTTCTCCTCGAAGAGGTCCTTCTTGTTGAGAAAGAGGACAATGGAAGTCGCCGCAAAGAACTTGTGGTTGCATATGCTGTTGAATAGGTGTAAAGACTCGTGCATCCGATTCTAGCAGAGGAAACAAGAAGTATCAGCTTGAGCTGGTAGGGGCACATCCATGTTTAGTGTCCTTGTTCTCCATGGAGAGACTAATGCTGCAGATGTAGAAAGAAGACTAGAACACAGGTGAGCTCTTGTTCAGTGTGGTGGCATAGTGCAAAGCAATCTGACTTCCCTGTAATCTTTCTAGCAGAGTTTTGAGACAGGGGAGGCGTTAGGGGGCGTTTCTGAGTCTTTCCCTGCTTACTACTCTCAAAGCCCAATGAGATCTGTGCAGGCTGGTGTTCCTGCTAGCAGCAGCCATATGGGTGAGAACTTTGACAGCCACATGTGCAGCTAATGCAGGGTTGAAACGGCCTGAGTTACCTTGTGCCCATTCGTGTCTCCAGGCTGCCTTTGAAAGGCTTCTGTTACCGTTTGGGGTTGCAGTTTGGGCAGGAACATAGTATGGATTCTTGGAGACTTGCAATACCACTCCATGAGCACTTCTTGCACTGCCTCGTCTCCTCCTCGTGGTCACAGTAGGTGAGAGCACCCAGAGATGCCCCATCCCTCAGCCACAGCGTATTTCTAGGGAGCCGGATATTAGGATCTGGAAGTATGCCGACTTCTGGTGTCTTTTCGTCTAATAAAGAAGGTACAATCTAATGTGTAGTCTTTTTGTCTTTGCTCTTACCACAAAATTTAAGACCTTGTAAGCTTTAGGGTCAAAAATGGAAGATTCGATCCGGCCTTTAAGCACCACCAGTGTGGCGCGAACAACAGCAACAATGCAAAGATCCTGGGGCTAGAGCAATATGGCAGTGGCTAGGACACTTGCCTTGGATTCTGCCGACCCCAGTTTGATTCCCGGCACCCCCTGTGGTTCCCTGACCACTCCAGGAGTGATCCTTGAGTACAGAGCCAGGAGTAAACCCTGAACATGGCAGGGTTTGCCCTAAAACAAAGCAATGCGAAGATCTTGGGAAATGAAAAGGCCTCCTAACAAATAACAAATAGCTGGACAGGTTGGAATTGCTCTGGGGGCCTCTATAACTCACCTCCCTTGAACATAAATCTCGTTTGCTTGTTTCTGTCTCTGCCTTCTCTACTCAAGAGGCCTGTGTGTTCTCTTGAACATGTATTTTTTCCCCCTCCCCACATCTTTCCCAGTAAGTTTCATTCAATAAAATCTCACTTAAAAAAAAAAAAGAAAAGAACAGCTCTAGAGGGTTAAAGCATGTCTTTATCCTCACCAGCCCTGTTCAAATCTTTGGCACCACATTGGTCCCCTGAGTGCTGTCAGGAGTTATTTCTGAGTGTAAAACCGGAGGTAGGCCCTGAGTGCTGCCAGGTGTGACCCCAACTCAACCAAAGAAAGAAAAGTGGCCTAGAGAGAGAGTAGTGTACTTGCCTGGCACATATTCATGTTCTATCTCAGGCACCCCTGGGCACCGACAGGAATGATACCTGGGTATAGCTGGATGTGACTCAATACAATTTTTTTAAGCAGTGTAATGTGAACTTGAACTACTAAGAAGGAAGAGCTGGTCATGAGTGTTTTGCATCATAAATGGCCTCCAACAAGGAGCAGATGCTTGTGGGAAAATACTAATCAGGTCTTTGGCATCTATCTCAGACTCAGAAGGTACCTTGTTGAACAACTTGGTACTTTCTTGCAGAGCTCTTGTCTATGGAAGTCTGCTTCAAAGAATCAGATTCCAGAGATACCCCCAGAAAAAACTCCAGGTGCCAGCTTGAGTGGCACGTGAGAACCCTGGCTTGCCAGTCTCAGCCCTGATGCCTCCACTAACCTCATTGGAGACCTAAATACATTGGAGAGTATTTAGGCTCTCCAATGAGTTAGTGGTTCGAGTGCTTGGCGATGTGCAACTTTCCCGACAGCATGTGTTGTTTTCTTGTGCTCTCTCTTAAACACGTATTTTTCTCTCCCCTTACATCTTTCCCAATAAGTTTCACTCAATAAAATCTATCTCACTTCACCTTAAAAAAATCATTTTCGGGCCGGAGCGATAGCCCAGCGGGTAGGGCGTTGGCCTTGCACGCAGCCGGCCTGTGCCAGCCGGGTTCGATCCCGGCATCCCATATGGTCCCCGAGCACCGCCAGGAGTGATTCCTGAGTGCAGAGCCAGGAGTAGCCCCTGAGCATTGCCGGTGTGACCCAAAAAGCAAAAAAAAAAAAAATCATTTTCACCACTGGCCTCTCAGAGGCAGCACGGGAGGGACTAGGTTAACTCTTAGAACTGCAGCCTTCGGAGCTTTGTGCAGGCTAAATGAAACTTGGAGATCTGCTCTGAATCCAAGATCACGCTCGGTAAGCCTGGAGCTCTAAAAGTGCATGCCTAGAGCCTGCTGGAAAGTTTTCTAGTTATTCATTTGCTGAGATACTGATTGGTCAGCTTGAGGGGCATTTATCTGCCAATGGGGTATGGCCCCCAAGATATTCCAAGGGACGATGGGGGAAAATCACAAATGGGGGACCATGGCGTGAGACTAGGGGCCCAACTGATAGGACAGGGGAACCCACATGAAGAAAGCAAGGTAGTGGCCGAACTGGGGTGTGGAGAGACAAGACTTGGGGAGCCCGTGTGGCAGAAGCCACTTACCACTTCATCATCCTCCACCAGCACCATGTCATAGGCACTGAGGGCTGCACAGAAGATGATGCAGGTGACCCCTTCCAAAGCAGTGGATCCACTTCTTGCGCTCTGACCGCTGTCCTCCCACGTCAAACATCCTGCAGGGAGAAGCGGCTGTTCTCACTGGGAGGCCCCCACTCAATGAGGTGCTTGGCCCAGAAAGGCTGACCCTGGGGGTGGGGAGACCAGCAAGGACATCATTTTGTTTTTCTGTAATGATTTATTTTAAACACTGATTTACAAAGTACAAACATTTTCACAATACAATTGCTGGAAAGATTCATCATTCAGCACCAGTCCCACCACCATTGTGCCCCCCCCCACCACCAGAGACCCGGATTTCCCACCACCCTCCATCCCCTCCCGATGCCTGCTCACTTAGCCGGCATCAATTGTGTTGGTCATTGCAGCTCATATAAGGAACGGTAATGATAAAGTCATAAGGATGTCATTCTGGTGGGGTGTTCGTGAAGGTACCAGGCCTTTGGGGGGGGGTACCTGAGGGGCTCCAAGGAACTGTGTACTGACCTGAAGTTTAAGTCTTTCACAGAAAACTTGGTCTCGATGATGCCCGTGGTCTTGACTCTGGAGCGCAGCACGTCTTGCTCATTGGGGAGGTAGTCAGGCGCCGTGATGCGATCTAGTTGGTTCAGGTAGCTAGAGGAAGACCAGAGACATGGGTGACCCCAAGCACACACACCCATCACAGCCAAGGCTCAGGATGATAAAGGCAAATTGGGGGACAGTGAACAGGATTTTTCCTTTAATCCTCATCTGTCCTTACAGAAGGCAGTGAGGAGTGGGCCAAGGAACACCCCATTCCATGGGGGTTGTCTCATTTAAATCAGTCATTTTCCTTGGGATTTTCCTGATTACAAGGGTTTTTGTTGTATGTTTCTTTGGGTTTTGGTGTGTGTGCGTGTGTGTGTGTGTGTTTTGTTAAAACCCCTCGTGTGTGTGGTGTGTGTGAAACCCCTACCCACCCTGACCTTGAATGTGATTTGGTGGTTTAAATGTGTGTTGAAGGTTTCATCAAAAAGAGTCTGACCGTTGGCGTGAACCAAGTGGTAGAGTTTAGCCGTGGCCTACGTGCAGTCCTGAATACCACCCAGATAGAATTCTCCCTAGCCAGCACCACCACAAAAAAGAAGCAGGAGTAAATTAAAAAAGAGACACGAGAGACTGGAGTGATAGTACAGTAAGTGGGGTGCGTGCCTTGCTCGTGCTGACCTGAGTTCAATCCCTGGCACCTTAAATGATCCCTGAGCACAGAACCAGGAGTAAGCCCTAAGCACAGCTCCAGTGTCCCATAAACCGAAAATAAAACGAGATAGAAAATACGAGTGCAATGCATCGACCTTGCTTACGTCCTGGGTTGGGGGTGAGGGGGTAAAATATATGAGATAACGGAATATTTGAATGCTGAGTCATAAAGACATTCTTACAGATTTAATAAATCTTACAGACTTGTAAGGTTTTTCTAATATTTTAGAGATGCAGAGATTCAGGATGTAATGACATCTGGAATTGGCTTCAAAAGAATCCTGTGGGGGAAGAAGGCAAAGTGAAACCAGTGCCAGGCCTGAGTTGCAGCCGCGAAGCTAGGCCACTTGGAATCTCATTCTCTCTTCATACATATTTTAGTTTCCATTAAAAAAAAGACAGAATACAACCATGAAGTGAGTGACTGAGAGGAGAAAAAATGAACATAAGGGGCCGGAGCGATAGCATAGCAGGTACGGTGTTTGCCTTGCATGCGGCCCGACCTGGGTGCGATCCCTGGCATCCCATGTGGTGCCCCACGCACCACCAGGAGTAATTCCTGAGTGCAGAGCCAGAAGTACCCCGAGCTGGGGCGGAGCGATAGCCCAGCGGGTAGGGCATTGGCCTTGCACGCAGCCGGCCTGTGCCAGCCCAGGTTCGATCCTCGGCATCCCATATGGTCCCCGAGCACCGCCAGGAGTAATTCTTGAGTGCAGAGCCAGGAGTAACCCCTGAGCATCGCCAGGTGTGAAAGCAAAATAAATAAAAAAATAGAAGATAAATAAATAAATAAATAAATAACCCGAGCATTGCCAGGTGAGCCAAAAAAGAAAAAAAGAGACATAAGTGGCCTCTCTGCCCAGAGATCTCACATTTGGATTCTCGTGTCGTCCTGAGCCTTCAAGTTTCATATTGCATTTCTCAGATGAAGGATAAAGTTGAGAGTATGCAGTCACTTTTCCAGAAGGTATTGTGGTGAATTGTGAAAACTACTTAATTCTGTGGTCAAATAGACCTTCATTCCATTGCAGCCTTTGGCCATTTATCTGTATGACTTTGAGCAACTTAATGAACTCTGTTGAACCTCAGCTTTTCATCCTAAGTGGGATTAATAAGAAGTGCTATCTCCCCTGGCAGCTTGTGGTGCAAATTAACCAAGATGGATGCTCCTGATTGTCCTAGCAAATAGCTGGGCTCTCAGTATGTCTGGGTTCTGAGAATAATAAAGGACAACCTCATTACAGTTTTGTTACCTAACTGGTAGAAGTAGGATTAGTAAACACCGTGTCCCTTATCTTAAGGAAACCACCTTTATAAAGTTGATTTTCTCTGATTCCGACCAGCTTCCTTTGGTTTGCTGAGGCAGTTTCTGACTGGAGAGACTGGAGAGCACTGGAGGGCACCGACCTTGCAGGCACAAGTGCCGAGCGCAGTCTTGGTGGCGCTGATGTTTGTGACCCCTAGAGCCACACCAGGGTGTGCAACCAAGATGCAAGCACTACAACAGGAATTGTCAGCAAGCAACAACCACATGTGCAACCCTGCTCATCATTGCAATCAAGGGGAAAGGGAGAAAGAACTACTGGCAAAAACTTCTTTTTCACTCTCAAGATTAGTGGTGCTCAGGTGGACTCAGGGGACCATGTGGGGTGCTGGGGACCGAACTTGGGTCAGCTGCGTGCATGACAAACGCCCCCGCCTGCTGTACTTGCTCCTTCCCCCTAAGGAAAGGCCTGAACCGTGTTGTGTGTGTGTGTGTGTGTGTGTGTGTGTGTGAGATAGGAGCCATGGGCAGGGCTGCCTGTGTGCTCATGGTTCTGAAAGGCAGACTCAGGGCGGAGGTGGGGATGTCAATCAGAGCAGCCCTGTGTTGGATATGGGGCATCCGTAGGCTGCAGTCAGGCATTATGAAGAGGCAAGAACTGGAAAATGCCCTGTCCTAAGATATTGAATCCAATTCATGGTGATTCAAAAAATGTTTTTAAAAGGTGGGGATGGTGGGGGAAACCTGGGTGGAGGGAAGTGGGCACTCGTGAAGGGGTTGGTGTTGGAACATTGTTTGCCTGAAATGTGAAGTAATTACTCCGTAACTTTATTTTTTTAAATTTTATTTTATTTTTTTGCATCACACCCGGCAACGCTCAGGGGTTACTCCTGGCTCTGCACTCAGGAATTACTCCTGGCGGTGCTTGGGGACCATATGGGATGCCAGGGACCGGGCACAGGCCGGCCACGTGCAAGGCAAACCCCTACCCGCTGGGCTATCGCTCCGGCCCCCTCCGTAACCTTTATTGTGATTCATAAACATTAGAAGAACAGAAAAAAGCATCAATATCAAATCAGGCAGAGCCTCTTTGAGTCCTCACCAACAGTGTACAGGACGGGTCAGTCCTTGGGGCTACAGCTCGTAGGGCCTGACATTTGTTTAATTTTGAGGGGTTGATGATTGGAAGTCAAACCTGGCAGTGCTCTGAGCTAACTCTGGCTCTGTGCTCAGGGATGACTTCCAGTGGTGCTCAGGGAATCATGTTGCTGGGGGATCAAACCGGGGTCCACCACATACAAAGCAAGTGCCTTAACCCTGAACCTGCTCTTTGGCTCCTGGCATTTTATTTCTTTTTGATTGCCCTCTAGCTCTAGTTTGAGGTAAAGTAGAAGAGTACACATAAAAAGCCCATTTCTGCTACTGTGTAATAGAATTATTTCTCCATTGTGACTATTGTGATAATTCTAATAGAAACTCTATGCATACATACACCAGCTTTTCATACTCCTGGTACTTTCCAGTTGTTTGTGAAACATGCCCAAGACTTTCCTGCTAAGTCTTGCACTTAGACGGTGCGGATCATCTAAGGATGCATCATTAGCACCCAGACCCTTTATACTCTGCCCTGGAGCCTCAATGTTAGGCAGAATCATAAGATAACGAAGGCAATGACTTCCCAACCACTTGAGAGTTCCAGACACACTGGGATAGTGTCCCGCCTGAAGCCTGAAAGCACTACGTGCTTTTGAGTGCCTTGTTGGAGATTTGTGCCTGGAGTGCGGTGATTCTCCTGCCAGTCTGTGTGTGCCTTGCACCATCCCTGCCCTCTTCAGAGACTTACTAGGACGCTGAATCATTGAGCTGGTACTCTGCTGCTCTGTCAAAGCAGGCCTGCACCCCGCCATCCTTCCAGAGCCTTCTGATGACCTCGACCAGCTCAGGGGGCATGGTGCCCTCCTCAATGGAGTCGGCCAGGTTGTTGAGCTGCCGCCCATCATCCCTGCAATGCAGAAGCCCGACTTAGAATGACACTGGAGTAATGGCCATCCTGGAGGATTCTGGGAATCTGCTGAGAGGGAAAGTCTCCATTGCCACTGCAGCAGGAGGTAAAGGCGGTCTCTAGTAAGATCCTATGCAA
Source organism: Cryptotis parvus (assembly GCA_021461705.1). Lineage (NCBI taxonomy): Eukaryota > Metazoa > Chordata > Mammalia > Eulipotyphla > Soricidae > Cryptotis > Cryptotis parvus. The sequence continues at coordinate 10,331 of JAJIBD010027330.1, forward strand.
GCACACAGGTTCTTAGTGCTTTTCTGAAAGGCAAGAGATGGCTCAGGAATTCCAGGTGGAATTTCTCCATGCCATTCTTCATCTCAGAGAGGAGCACCACAAAACAGGGTTCCTTTGCAGTGGGAACACGGGAGACTTAACGACTGTTGAGGGCTGGAGTGATATCACAGGGGTTCAGGTACTTGCCTTGTATGCAACCCAACCTGGGTCAATCCCTGGCACTTACAGGAGTGACCTGTGAACACAGAGCCAGGAGTAGCCCATAATCACTATGGGTGTGGCCCCCAACAATGACTGTGGTGTAGGGCCTGATGGTTCAAGGGTAAGACATGGGAGGGATAGCACAGTGTGTAGGGCATTTGCCTTGCATGCGGCCAACCCAGGTTCAGTCCCGTCATCCCATATGGTCCCCTGAGCACTGCCAGGAGTAATTCCTGAGTGCAGAGCCAGGAGTAACCCCTGAGCATTGCCAGGTGTGACCCCAAAAACAAACAAATAAATAAATAAACAAACGAGTAAATAATAAATAAAATTAAAAGAAAACAAGAGGTAGAGATATGGATAATGGCCAGCTTCTGTCCCCAAAACCACATGGCCCCCTGAGCATTGCTGACAATGGTCCCCACAATTAAAAACAAAAGTATAAAAAGCTACATTGTCCATGAGCTAGACAAAGATGGCAGACAGCAACCCAACCCCTTTGCTCTAACAATGATTTGAATCTAGGAACTGGTTAATACTGTAGTGTTGTTGTTGTTGTTGTTGTTGTTGTTGTTGTTGTAGTGTTGTTGTTTTCCCTTCTGATTTTTGGGCCACACCAAAAAAATGTGTGGTACTCAGGACCTACTCCTGGCTTTGTACTCAGGAATCACTCCTGACAGGCGCTAGGGACCACTATATGGGATGTCGGAGATCACATCCAGGTCAGCGCCCTACCTGCTGCACTATTGCTCCAGCCTCATAATACTGAGGCTCCTCATAATACTGAACTTGAGCTTTATTTTATTTATTTATTTATTTATTGATTGATTGATTGATTGATTGCTTTTTTGGGGGTCACACCCAGCAATGCTCAGGGATTACTTCTGGCTCTTCTCTCAGGAATTACTCCTACTCCTGGCGGTGCTTGGGGGACCATATGGGATGCCGGGATAGAACCCAGGCATGCAAGGCAAACGCCCTACCTGATGTGCTATCACTCCAGCCCCTAGAGCTTTTTGCTTCAAAGGTTAAACCAGGAGCCCAGGGTTGACTCTGCCTGAAGCAGAGGCGCCTCCCTTGCAAGCATGAGGCCACAGGTTCAGTCCCTGGTGTCATCCACATGCCCTGAACAGAGAATAGCTTGTGTGTCTGTGTGAGCATCACAACAGTGTGGGGCTTGGTGCCTAGGTGTGCAACTGTGGTGAATCCCACAAATAAATAAGCGCACCCCAGTGAGCAGAATTAGCAAGTGGCCCAGCACCATCGTCAAGTGTGCGTGTGTGTGTGTGTGTTCATGTGTATGTTCATGTGTTTGAGTGTATGTATGTATACATGTGAGTGTGAGTGTATGTATGTGTGTGTTTGTGTGACCCCTGCTTTGTGAGAGGAAGGAGGGGACGGGACAAGTGAACCCATTGATTTTTTAAAAAATTCTTAATATTTTATTATACCACCGTGAGATAAGTGGACCCACTTAAATAATGAAGAGGAGTCAGAGCAGTAGCACAGTGGGTAGGGCGTTTGCCTTGCACACAGCCTACCCAGGTTTCATCCCAGCAACCTATATGGTGCTCAGGAGAAAACCCAGGGGGCCCAAACCCCTAAATAAATAAATAATGAAAGAAGAAAGAGCAGATGTTGCCAACTAGCTGGTGAGAACTGCACACCTCCCTGGGAACGAGCTAGAGGATTCCGAGTTCATGACCCTTGGACCCTTCTTTCCTTATGGCCTGTTTGCTTGTTTTTTAGACCACACCCAGTGGTGCTCCAGACTCACTCCTGGCAGGGCTCGGGGTTCTAGGGTGCCAGGGAATGAACTCAGGTTGCCCGCATACAAGGCAAGTGCCCTACCTGCTAAACTGTCACTGCAGCCCCCTCATGGCTTGCTGCCTGCTGGTCCACTTCTCACCAGCCTTTCCTGCCACCCTCCAACATAGGCTATTATCACATACCACACAGCTCAGCTCAGCGTAGTCGATGCCCAGTGTGGCCATGGCCCGGATGATAGCCAGGATGGACTGCAGCACGTTGCCGTAGATGATGGACTTGTACTCCAGGCATTCTTCCGGCGTGTAGCCCTCCTGGTGAATGATCCTGAGGAGCCAGACCAGACCTCAGCTGGCCCCCAGGAACCAGACTAGAGCCCAGGGAATCTGGAAGAACTTAACGTTTAAGAGCCCAATTTCTGGGCCGGAAAGAGCTCAGCAGAGCTCAGGCTTTGCATGCACAAGGCCCAGTTCTGGAGCTCTGTAGGCGTCACCCAGGAGCACCACCGGAGAGAATGGAAGAAAGAACCTAGTTCCTGGTTCCTATTGAGGTCCCAAGGTGAGGAACAAGCGAGAGGCAAGGAACAGGCAATGAGGGGCGTTGGGACAGGGGTCCCTTGATAGGCTGCACATCTGGTTTCCTTGCCAGCAAAGTGCCGCCTCCCTCCTCCTGGCCTCACGCCTTCTTCACCTTCCCTCCATCCACAGGGGCCGTGCTCTTACTCACTTCATCTGTTTGACGATCGTGCTCTTTCCCGACTCCCCGCACCTGTGGGGAGAAACAGGCATGGCCCCCACTTCCGCAATGTGCCCCTTGCTGGCCAGTCCTGCCTTGGACATGCGGGGAAGAACCACAGGGCAGGTGAATCCCTGCCCTTCACTCCTGCCAACCCTGTCCTGTGCCGGTGCCCTAGACTGACCACTCCTGAGATGGTCAGTCCGATTCAGAGCACACTTCTCCCCTCTAGACTAGTAACACTTGGGCTGGAATTTGTTTGCAGGGAACTGTTTTGTGCATTTGGAGGAGGTTATGATACCAGTGGCAATCCACTGCCCTGTTCCAGCCAACAATGTCTCCTGGGGCCCCAGGATGACTCAGCAGCTTAAAGAGCCATCTTACAAGCATAAGGCAGTGAGTTGAGTTCCTGTTGCTGTCACCTTGCAAGCATGAGGCTGTGAGTTTGGTCCCTGTTTTTGTTTACATGTGCCAACAGCGCTGCTGTCCAGGGCTTCTGACTCTGCATCCAAAGGCTCAGCCGGGTGTGTTCTAGCACTAGACCTTGTGTGCCTCATCATTGCAACAACAGCAACAAAAAGAAGGTAAAGGGATATCTCTGAGTGTCTTCCCTGGGGGACAAAATCCCCTTAGCAGTCATTTCTGCTCAGTGGAAGTCCTCTGGCACCCATTTCTCTCCTATCGTACCCAGAGGGGCAGGGCACTCCTATCATGTCACTGAAATAGGATCTTCTAGTTGTTTTGTTGTGCTGTTTGGGTCATACCTGGTGATGCTCAGGGGTTACTCCTGATGGTGCTTGGGGGACAATATGGGATGCCTGGGACTGAATCCCAGGTCAGCAGTGTGCAAGGCAAATGTCCTACCAGCTGTACTATTGCTCTGGCCCCTGGAATACGATTTTCTTACTATCTTGCAGTTGCTGCTATCCCAGTACTCTCATTTACGCTCTGATCTCTCTCCTTCAAGTCCCTCCACCAGGGACCAGAGGTTCAGGCACCTCCCTTCCATGTGGCCAACTGGGGTTCAGCCCCTCACAATAGTTTTCCCAAACCTAACCAGGAGGATCCCTGAGCACAGAGCCAGTAGTAAACCCTGAGCACTGCCAGGTGTGTGGCCCCAAACTCAAACCTCCCCCACCCAAGAAAACCCCTCGGTCCTGTATTCCTCTCAAACTTGCTGCCCAGGAATGCTATCCTGATGCCCGCTGCTCAGGCACCCTGTCCTGATGCCCGCTGCTCAGGCACCCTGTCCTGATGCCCGCTGCTCAGGCACCCTGTCCTGATGCCCGCTTTCTGGGCACCCTGTCCTGATACCTGCTGCCCAGGCTCCCTGTTCTGATGCCCACTGCCCAAGCACCCAGTCCTGATGCCCGCTGCCCAGGCACCTTGTCCTGATGCCCGCTGCCCAGGCACCTTGTCCTGATGCCCACCACCCAGGCTCCCTGTTCTGATGCCCGCTGCCCAGGCGCCCAGTCCTGATGTTTGCCGCCCAGGCACCTTGTCCTGATGCCCGCTCCCCAGGCATCCTGTCCTGATGCCCGCTCTCCAGGCACCTTGTTCTGATGCCCGCTCTCCAGGCACCTTGTTCTGATGCCCGCTGCCCAGGCTCCCTGTCCTGATGCCCTCTGCCCAGGCTCCCTGTCCTGATGCCCGCTGCCCAGGCTCCCCGTCCTGATGCCCGCTGCCCAGGAACTGTGTCCTATGCCGGTGCCCCTCCCAGTTCACCGGTGCCTAGTCCCTAGAGCTGCTTATCCAGATTGAGGAAGAAGCTGCTTAGGTTTAAAAGCTCACCCAGTGCCTTTTCTTCCCCCGTCCATAGGCTTCTGTACTGCTTCCTGGGGTCTGGGTGCAGAGTCTTTCATGTGTGCCTCCCGCTGGGGAAAGGCGGGCCTAGCCTGGGATTCCTGTGTTCTGCAGCACCCCTGCACCCCCTCGGATTCTGCAGTCCTGGTTCTATTTGCAGCCAAGGGGCAGTTTCTCTGACTAACCCGCTGAGGAGCTTAACTTTTCCCAGTACACGCCAGTGATCTGCTTAGGAGCTCAGACCATCAGCTTCCATCTGTCAGGGTTGGAGGAGACCAGGCTGTTGGGGCATGTGGCAGGAGAGACAGGACAGAGGTTACGGCACAAACCTTGCATGCTGCTGCCTCTGGTTTCTTCCCTAGCACTGCTCGGCCCTGGCATTGCCGTGCTGACTTGGTGGGCAAAAGTATTCCAGGAGTGACACCGTTTGGGAGACATAACCCACCCCCGAACATTGCTGGAGGGAAAGATTCCATTTCTCCCCACTTGGGACTCCCTAGTTTTAAAAAAGTTTTGGGGCCAGAGTAACCGTACAGTGAGTAGGGTTTTTTCTATCCACTGTAGAAAACCTACTGCACATGGTTAACCCAGGTTCAATCCCGAGTATTCCGTATGGTCCCCTGAGCCCACCAGAGCCAGAAGTAGGCCCTGAGCACTGCCAGGTATAGCCCAAAAACAACAACAAAAAACTGGGGGAAGAAAGGGGTTGCCATTGGTGCTTGGGGGTTACTCCTGGCAGTGCTGGGTTAGAACACAGGACTCCGGCATGCGAAGCAGGAACTGCGGCCTTCCAGATATCTCCTCATGTCTCACACCCAAGTTTTTTTTAACAGGGGCCATGTCCGTGTCTCCCAAATGGTGTCACTCCGGTGGTGCTCAGGTGTCCACATGGTGTCAGGGACTGAACTCCGGGGCCTCACACTTGCCAGCAACTGAGCTATCACCCTGGCCCACATTTTATTTATTTAATTTTTTTTCTTTTTGGGTCACACCCGGCAATGCTCAGGGGTTACTCCTGGCGCTTCGTTCAGGAATTACTCCTGGCAGTGCTGGGGTGTGGGGGACATATGGGATGCCAGAAATCGAACACTCTACTCACTATACTATCGCTCCAGTCCCTGGCCCACGCTTTAAAGAATATTTTACTGAAAACAAGAAGCATCCAACAGTGGGCATGAGTCACCGGGTTTGCCCCTGGCACTGCATGGCACTGAGCGTATGGAAGGAAGGGTCACTTCTGATCCCTGCCTTCAGAGCCTGGATTCCTGTGGGGAAGTGCCAGCACGCTCAGGCTCACCACAGCTGCCAAGACAAAGGGAGGGAGGTGTCAGGTTTGGTGAGATTTGGACACGGGTGGGCCCACGCCGACCCCTCACAATGCCAGAGCAGCTCTGGCACCTACTTCTCCATGGGATCTGGGGCTCAGCCCAAGCTTCTAATCGCCGCACCTGAGACTAGAGGGGGAATGGAGGCGACCCCAGCCCTCCTCCCCAGTGGGCATGCTACAACCGCACCCCTCGAGGCTGCAGGATAAGCAGGCAGGTGCCCGTGCTCATCTCGGGCCCTGCCCGGGCTCACCAGCAGCAACAACTTGACGGTCTTGGCTTCCCTGCGCTGCGTCCTCCTGCAGCCTCCGCCTCCAGCTCCTTGGACCTCTTGGCCAGCTCTTTGTCCTCCACGCTCACTCCGCTGCCCATTCTTTTGACTCCAGCCTTCAGCGTTGCCTTCTGGGTTTCTTTTTAGCGGGAGATGGAAGGCGAGGACCAAGTATGTTAGGCTCCGTCTCCTCGGCCTGGGTTGGGGAGTTCCTGCCTGGTGTGCCCGAGACTCTCCACTGCAGTGGAGACCTGCTTAGTGTGGGATTGGCTCCCGGGGGTGGGCCAAGCCCATTAAGAGCTCAGAAAGGGCAGAGATGTGGTGCCCCCAAGCTCAGGGAAGGGCTGCTGGACCATGACCCCGGAGGAGAGGCTGAGAGTCCTGGAAATCTTGGCATAAGACAACGAGCCCTTCACCCTTCCGAGGGCTCATAGCTCAGAGCCTCTTTCTGTCCTGGAACTACCTGTGACCTGGGATGCGGGGCACAAACCCAGGGCTGAGGGCTCAGGTGTCGGGGACTTCAGAGGCCTCTAGAGGCCCTCTACACATGGGCCCGTCTGGCACAGGATTTCACTATAGGGGTTGGATCCAGAGTATAGCTGGTAGGGCCCTGGCCTTGCATGCGGCAGGCCCAGGTTCAATCCTTGGTATCCCATTTAGTCCCCTGAGCCAGTCAGGAGTAACTCTTGAGTGTAACCCCTGAGTATTGCCAGGGATGGGCCTCAAACAAAACAAAAAAGGATTTCACTTTATTTTCTGTCCAGACAACTCCATCACGAGACTGGGAATGGGATGCGACTGTATGTGCTGGGGAAGAACTCGTGTCTCTCTGTATGGAAGTTGTGTGCCCCTGACCCTTGGGTTTTCTTCTCAGCCCCAAAAGTGTCTCTCATTTAATTTTTTTTTTTTGGCTTTTGTACTACACCTAGTGGTTCTTAGGGTTTACTCCTGACTCTGTGCTCAGGGATCACTCCTGGTGGTGCTCAGGAGTGGTTACATGTAAGGCAAATGCCCGACCTGTTGTACTATTGTTCCAGCCCCCAAAAGTGTGTTTTAAGATAATAGGAGATTAGCATCATCTAGTAAGTTTTAACCGATATAGAAGAGCACTTTTCAAATTTCTAGTGTACACTAGGATTAATCTAGGGAGCTTTTTAGGTTTTGTTTCATGTGTTTTGGGGCCACTCCTGGCAGTGCTGTGGGACTACACCCAACTCCATACTCAGGGGTCACTCTCAGGGGCACTCAGGAGACCATGCTATGCTGAAAATCATATTCAGGGTACCAAACATACAAGGTAGGTGTTCTGACACTGGGTCACATCCCCAGCTCCCTGGGGAGCTTTCTTTTATGGTTTTGGTTTTTGAGCTACCCCCCAGGTGAGTAAGCTAGAAGCTAGATAGTTTATGTTATCAGTTTATTCTCACAATAATTTTAAGCTTCTCTTATCTCTCTTATTCCCAACTTATATGCTAGAAAACTGAGACTCGAGAGTCCTGGAGTCACTTGTTCAGGATCTGGCCGCTTAGTCAAGAGACACACTGAGAGCTCCAGGGAAGCGGCCAGTGGGAGGCGCCACCGCGGAGCAAGATGCCAGGCTCAGTCCCAGAGGTACTTGCGTTTGCGTTGGTCAAGGGGCCAATTTTGCCACACTCCAGCAAGGTATTTGAGCGGCCACCTTTGTTTCAGCTGCCACCTCTGCCAACTCCGGGGCTGCTCCTCCTGTTCTCCGAGCTTGCTGACTTCCCCATTCCCATAACTAAGAGAGTGAGGGGACTCTGGCGGTGCCTGGCCTCTGCGAGGCCCCTTACATGGTCGGAGCCATTCTGAGCCCACGGATCTCCTGCCTCACAGCTTCTGCAACCGGGCCTGCCCTAAAGCTTTTCTACTTTATTGTTCCATTTAAGGTCCATGTGGTAGACCTTGATACATGGGACTCAGATACCTGGGACAGAGCTGCTACCAACTTACCCTGTGCTCAGCTGACCATGAGGCACCGGGAGGGGAAGGCATATTCTAGCCTGGGCCTGCAATTACAATAGAGCCTCGCAAGAAGCCAGAGGAACCCCCACACCATAAGGACAGTCATTTTCTTTTCTTTTTCTTTTTTTTTTTTTTTTTGCTTTTTGGGTCACACCCGGCAATGCTCAGGGGCTACTCCTGGCTCTGCACTCAGGAATTACTCCTGGCGGTGCTCGGGGGACCATATGGGATGCCGGGGGATCGAACTCAGGCCGCCATGGGCCGGCGTGCAAGGCAAGCGCCCTACCGCTGGGCTATCGCTCCGGCCCCAAGGGCAGTCATTTTCAACATCTGGACTCCACAGCTCGTCAAAGCTCCACCCAAGAATAAAGCTGATATCTCCCCGTTCATTAGTAAATACACAAAATGAGAGCCTACTACTGAGAGTATACCACCCGCACGGCAGAGCCTGGCAAGCTACCTGTGTCATATTTGATATGCCAAAAAACAGTAACAGTTATAGACCTCATTCCCTGACCTGAACGAATGGTTTGAGGCTCTTCATGATCCTGGAGAGAGCAGATGCCCTTGGGCTACACTAGCACGTGACAGGACATATGGAGATGTTACTGGTGCCTGCTCGAGCAAATCGGTGATCAACGGAAAGGCAAGTGATACAAGTGGTAGACCAGTAAAGGGCTTGTCCAGTAAAGCCTTGTCCTTTGGGGGCCATACCTGGCAGCACTCAGGTCTTACTCCTAGCTTTGTGCTCAGATATCATTCCTGGCGGGGCTTGGGGATCTCTTGGTGCCAGGGATGGAATCCATGTCGATTGCATGCTGAGCTAGCTCCTTAACTCCTGACCTCATGCTTTTCTCATTGAGAAGGAAACAGAAAAGTCGCCTTCATATTAATAAACAAGTTGGTGCCCAGGCCCCCACCTGAGTCAGCCAGCGCTCAGGTGTTCTAGTTCCCAAACAAAATAAATAATTGTCAAGGGGAAAAGCAGCACACCATTGCCTGAGTTAAGCGTGAGACCCTCAGGGTCCGTCTTACCCCATGGTGGTGATGGTGGTGAGTGCAACCTTGTACCAGATAACATAGGGGCAGTGAAGACTGAAGAATGAGAAACTATTATTAGGCTCTTTCAGTCCTAAGGAATAGGTGGAGTAAATTCAGAGAAACAATTATGGGAACAGAGAGCCAGTGCCAGGGAATTCAGGGCTGGTCCAAACTTAACCTCCTCCCAGAAAAACAATTCAACACAAAAACTGTCAGTCTGATACATGCACTAATGGAAGAAAGGAGAGAGCCATTGTGAAGTGCACAGGCCCCAGACTAAGGTTCTTGCCTTGCATATGGTGGGCTCCGTGGCACTACGTGTTCTCCCAGAACCACTGAGTGACCCCAAGCACAGAGCCAGGAATAGCCTCTATGCACCAATGGGTACAGTCCAAAGATATCAGCCCCAATAAAAATAAAATGTATAATTTTATTTTTTATTGCAGAAAGAAAAAGAAGAAATGAAATTCTTCTTTCATTGGAGAAGCAGACTTTCATTGGAGAAGCAGACCACAATAGAAATGGGAGAGATTTAGTTGAGGCAAGAGCCCAGTGCAGGCAAGACACAGTTTGCAGGGCTGAAGTTTGGTGGGGTGAAGGCAGGAAAGATGCGGGGTGGGCCTTGGGAGATGAGCACAGGAAAGAAAAGTGGGACTAGCAGACAGGGGCCGTGAGTAATGACAAAGGACTTGACTGAAACCCCTGGAGGGGTGTAACCAAGTACAGATGGATGCGAACATCTGGGACAGAGAACAATGCCTGTCTGAGGTTGGCTCAGGCTGGCTGCTGGGACCAACTAAGAAGACTCCTGGGATGTGGCTGAGTGGGGAGGACACAGTCCTGGCATGTGGCAGACCTGCGTTCAATCTCTGACACTTCCCTCCCTTACTTCCCAGCACCAAGAGGAAACAAGTGACCTGCTTGGCTCTAGAAGGGTATAGAGATAGGGTTTGCTTTGGGGAATTTTTTCTAACTAAGGGTCTTCAAAGAGTGGTCTGCGAGTGTGGCGTCGCCAGTAGGCTGCAGGTCAGAAGCTGTTCCTGAGAGAAGGGGTGCAGAGTGTGGGGGCTCAGGGAGAGCCTATAAGAAAGCACGGGGAAGAGGCTGGGAGGGGAGGAAACTGTTTAGTCATACACAAGATCCCAGAAGCTCAGTCAGGTGCCCTGAAACAAAAAGCTGAAGAGCAGGGTATGATTCATTTCATTCCCAAACTCTGTTTTACATAGACAATGACCCCCACTGAGATTCCTGCTGGGCTTATGTAGGTGGGGAAACTGATGCTAAGCAGTAATCAGGGCAGACTTTTTTTAGTGAGGACAACATGCCAAAGGGCCTGGGACACATCAGTGAGGGTGGCAGGGTGCAGTTTGTTGCAGATAGGACTAGCATAGCATGAAACCATTGTAAACCAGTTTGCCTGGGTCGGGAGTGCAGCGATTGCCATCTATTGGCTGGTTAAGTGGCTATTGGGCTTATTGGCAGTGGGTAGGGACTAAGTGTGTGCGTGTGTGTGTGTGTGTGTGTGTGGGGGGTTGTCTAAAGGGACTGGCCCTGTGCAGGCGACCACTCCTGAAAGTGATGTCAAAATTAGCATAATTTTCAGGGCACCCACGACCAGTGCTCAGGGGCTATGCCTGGCTCTGTGCTTAGGGTACACTCCTGGTGGTGTTTGGGGGACCCTAAGAGGTAATGTCAGACATGTCAGAGACTCTCAGACATGGGGCAGAGCGGTTCCTTGCTCTCCCCTGTGCCCAGCCGTTCATGAGGCAGTCGGGAGGCATGGTGGGTTCCAGCCTTGGCCCACCACCCCGGCAGAACCTCACAACAAGCCAGACGACCCCCACCCACTCCATGGGCGCCGCCATTTTCCACATTGGACTTCCCCCTCTCATCAGAACTCCACCCAGCCGACCAGCCCATCACAGCCCGGATCCCCGACACCCACCCTGGAGCAGTTTCTTCCTCAATCCGGCCCAGGTATGCTGGTCCAGAGACTCTCAGACATGGGGCAGAGCGGTTCCTTGCTCCTCCCTGTGCCCAGCCGTTCATGAGGCAGTCGGGAGGCATGGTGGGTTCCAGCCTTGGCCCACCACCCCGGCAGAACCTCACAACAAGCCAGACGACCCCCCCACCCACTCCATGGGCGCCGCCATTTTCCACATTGACTTCCCTCTCATCAGAACTCCACCCAGCCGACCAGCCCATCACAGCCCGGATCATCGACACCCACCCCTGGAGCAGTTTCTTCCTCAATCCGGCCCAGGTATGCTGGTCCAGAGACCTCTCAGACATGGGGCAGAGCGGTTCCTTGCTCTCCCTGTGCCCAGCCGTTCATGAGGCAGTCGGGAGGCATGGTGGGTTCCAGCCTTGGCCCACCACCCCGGCAGAACCTCACAACAAGCCAGACGACCCCCCCACCCACTCCATGGGCGCCGCCATTTTCCACATTGGACTTCCTCTCATCAGAACTCCACCCAGCCGACCAGCCCATCACAGCCCGGATCATCGACACCCACCCTGGAGCAGTTTCTTCCTCAATCCGGCCCAGGTATGCTGGTCCAGAGACTCTCAGACATGGGGGCAGAGCGGTTCCTTGCTCTCCCTGTGCCCAGCCGCTCATGAGGCAGTCGGGAGGCATGGTGGGTTCCAGCCTTGGCCCACCACCCCGGCAGAACCTCACAACAAGCCAGACGACCCCCACCCACTCCATGGGCGCCGCCATTTTCCACATTGGACTTCCCTCTCATCAGAACTCCACCCAGCCGACCAGCCCATCACAGCCCGGATCATCGACACCCACCCTGGAGCAGTTTCTTCCTCAATCCGCCCAGGTATGCTGGTCCAGAGACCTCTCAGACATGGGGCAGAGCGGTTCCCTTGCTCTCCTGTGCCCAGCCGTTCATGAGGCAGTCGGGAGGCATGGTGGGTTCCAGCCTTGGCCCACCACCCCGGCAGAACCTCACAACAAGCCAGACGACCCCCACCCACTCCATGGGCGCCGCCATTTTCCACATTGGACTTCCCTCTCATCAGAACTCCACCCAGCCGACCAGCCCATCACAGCCCGGATCATCGACACCCACCCTGGAGCAGTTTCTTCCTCAATCCGCCCAGGTATGCTGGTCCAGAGACTCTCAGACATGGGGCAGAGCGGTTCCTTGCTCTCCCTGTGCCCAGCCGTTCATGAGGCAGTCGGGAGGCATGGTGGGTTCCAGCCTTGGCCCACCACCCCGGCAGAACCTCACAACAAGCCAGACGACCCCCACCCACTCCATGGGCGCCGCCATTTTCCACATTGGACTTCCCTCTCATCAGAACTCCACCCAGCCGACCAGCCCATCACAGCCCGGATCATCGACACCCACCCTGGAGCAGTTTCTTCCTCAATCCGCCCAGGTATGCTGGTCCAGAGACTCTCAGACATGGGGCAGAGCGGTTCCTTGCTCTCCCTGTGCCCAGCCGCTCATGAGGCAGTCGGGAGGCATGGTGGGTTCCAGCCTTGGCCCACCACCCCGGCAGAACCTCACAACAAGCCAGACGAACTCCCACCCCACTCCATGGGCGCCGCCATTTTCCACATTGGACTTCCCTCTCATCAGAACTCCACCCAGCCGACCAGCCCATCACAGCCCGGATCATCGACACCCACCCTGGAGCAGTTTCTTCCTCAATCCGGCCCAGGTATGCTGGTCCAGAGACTCTCAGACATGGGGCAGAGCGGTTCCTTGCTCTCTCCCCTGTGCCCAGCCGTTCATGAGGCAGTCGGAGGCATGGTGGGTTCCAGCCTTGGCCCACCACCCCGGCAGAACCTCACAACAAGCCAGACGACCCCCCACCCACTCCATGGGCGCCGCCATTTTCCACATTGGACTTCCCTCTCATCAGAACTCCACCCAGCCGACCAGCCCATCACAGCCCGGATCATCGACACCCACCCTGGAGCAGTTTCTTCCTCAATCCGGCCCAGGTATGCTGGTCCAGAGACTCTCAGACATGGGGCAGAGCGGTTCCTTGCTCTCCCTGTGCCCAGCCGTTCATGAGGCAGTCGGGAGGCATGGTGGGTTCCAGCCTTGGCCCACCACCCCGGCAGAACCTCACAACAAGCCAGACGACCCCCCACCCACTCCATGGGCGCCGCCATTTTCCACATTGGACTTCCCTCTCATCAGAACTCCACCCAGCCGACCAGCCCATCACAGCCCGGATCATCGACACCCACCCTGGAGCAGTTTCTTCCTCAATCCGGCCCAGGTATGCTGGTCCAGAGACTCTCAGACATGGGGCAGAGCGGTTCCTTGCTCTCCCTGTGCCCAGCCGTTCATGAGGCAGTCGGGAGGCATGGTGGGTTCCAGCCTTGGCCCACCACCCCGGCAGAACCTCACAACAAGCCAGACGACCCCCACCCACTCCATGGGCGCCGCCATTTTCCACATTGGACTTCCCTCTCATCAGAACTCCACCCAGCCGACCAGCCCATCACAGCCCGGATCATCGACACCCACCCTGGAGCAGTTTCTTCCTCAATCCGGCCCAGGTATGCTGGTCCAGAGACTCTCAGACATGGGGCAGAGCGGTTCCTTGCTCTCCCTGTGCCCAGCCGTTCATGAGGCAGCAGTCGGGAGGCATGGTGGGTTCCAGCCTTGGCCCACCACCCGGCAGAACCCTCACAACAAGCCAGACGACCCCCCCACCCACTCCATGGGCGCCGCCATTTTCCACATTGGACTTCCCTCTCATCAGAACTCCACCCAGCCGACCAGCCCATCACAGCCCGGATCATCGACACCCACCCTGGAGCAGTTTCTTCCTCAATCCGGCCCAGGTATGCTGGTCCAGAGACTCTCAGACATGGGGCAGAGCGGTTCCTTGCTCTCCCTGTGCCCAGCCGTTCATGAGGCAGTCGGGAGGCATGGTGGGTTCCAGCCTTGGCCCACCACCCCGGCAGAACCTCACAACAAGCCAGACGACCCCCACCCACTCCATGGGCGCCGCCATTTTCCACATTGGACTTCCCTCTCATCAGAACTCCACCCAGCCGACCAGCCCATCACAGCCCGGATCATCGACACCCACCCTGGAGCAGTTTCTTCCTCAATCCGGCCCAGGTATGCTGGTCCAGACACTCAGACATGGGGCAGAGCGGTTCCTTGCTCTCCCTGTGCCCAGCCGTTCATGAGGCAGTCGGAGGCATGGTGGGTTCCAGCCTTGGCCCACCACCCCGGCAGAACCTCACAACAAGCCAGACGACCCCACCCACTCCATGGGCGCCGCCATTTTCCACATTGGACTTCCCTCTCATCAGAACTCCACCCAGCCGACCAGCCCATCACAGCCCGGATCATCGACACCCACCCTGGAGCAGTTTCTTCCTCAATCCGGCCCAGGTATGCTGGTCCAGAGACTCTCAGACATGGGGCAGAGCGGTTCCTTGCTCTCCCTGTGCCCAGCCGCTCATGAGGCAGTCGGGAGGCATGGTGGGTTCCAGCCTTGGCCCACCACCCCGGCAGAATCCTCACAACAAGCCAGACGACCCCACCCACTCCATGGGCGCCGCCATTTTCCACATTGGACTTCCCTCTCATCAGAACTCCACCCAGCCGACCAGCCCATCACAGCCCGGATCATCGACACCCACCCTGGAGCAGTTTCTTCCTCAATCCGGCCCAGGTATGCTGGTCCAGAGACTCTCAGACATGGGGCAGAGCGGTTCCTTGCTCTCCCTGTGCCCAGCCGTTCATGAGGCAGTCGGGAGGCATGGTGGGTTCCAGCCTTGGCCCACCACCCCGGCAGAACCTCACAACAAGCCAGACGACCCCCACCCACTCCATGGGCGCCGCCATTTTCCACATTGGACTTCCCTCTCATCAGAACTCCACCCAGCCGACCAGCCCATCACAGCCCGGATCATCGACACCCACCCTGGAGCAGTTTCTTCCTCAATCCGGCCCAGGTATGCTGGTCCAGAGACTCTCAGACATGGGGCAGAGCGGTTCCTTGCTCTCCCTGTGCCCAGCCGCTCATGAGGCAGTCGGGAGGCATGGTGGGTTCCAGCCTTGGCCCACCACCCCGCAGAACCTCACAACAAGCCAGACGACCCCCCACCCACTCCATGGCGCCGCCATTTTCCACATTGGACTTCCCTCTCATCAGAACTCCACCCAGCCGACCAGCCCATCACAGCCCGGATCATCGACACCCACCCTGGAGCAGTTTCTTCCTCAATCCGCCCAGGTATGCTGGTCCAGAGACTCTCAGACATGGGGGCAGAGCGGTTCCTTGCTCTCCCTGTGCCCAGCCGTTCATGAGGCAGTCGGGAGGCATGGTGGGTTCCAGCCTTGGCCCACCACCCCCGGCAGAACCTCACAACAAGCCAGACGACCCCCCCCCACCCACTCCATGGGCGCCGCCATTTTCCACATTGGACTTCCCTCTCATCAGAACTCCACCCAGCCGACCAGCCCATCACAGCCCGGATCATCGACACCCACCCTGGAGCAGTTTCTTCCTCAATCCGCCCAGGTATGCTGGTCCAGAGACTCTCAGACATGGGGCAGAGCGGTTCCTTGCTCTCCCCTGTGCCCAGCCGTTCATGAGGCAGTCGGGAGGCATGGTGGGTTCCAGCCTTGGCCCACCACCCCGGCAGAACCTCACAACAAGCCAGACGACCCCCACCCACTCCATGGCGCCGCCATTTTCCACATTGGACTTCCCTCTCATCAGAACTCCACCCAGCCGACCAGCCTATCACAGTTGCCTCAGGCCGCTAGCGGCCACAGCGGTTCATCAATAAATGCCTTTATTTGGAGGTGTTTATAGAGTATGCCTCCCGCACGGCAAAGCCTAGCAAGCTGCTCGTGTTGTATTTGATATGCCAAATGCCAGTAACAATTATATTAGATCATTCTCATGACCTAATATAATGGTTTGAGGCTTCTTTATGTTCCTGTACCAAGCCGATGCCCTTGGCTCTACAGCATGTGACAGGACATATTGAGATATTACTGGTGCCCGCTCTAGCAAATAGATGATTAACGGGAAGATCGTGATCGTGATCGCGGATCGC
>JAJIBD010027331.1:0-67431 GCA_021461705.1 Cryptotis parvus
CATTGTTACTGTCCAGAGACTCTCAGCCATGGGGCAGAGCTGTTCCTTGCTCTCCTGTGCCCAGCCGCTCATGAGGCAGTCGGGAGGCATGGTGGGTTCCAGCCTTGGCCCACCACCCCGCAGAACCCTCACAACAAGTCAGACGACCCCCACCCACTCCATGGGCGCCGCCATTTTCCACATTGGACTTGCCTCATCAGAACTCCACCCAGCCGACCAGCCCATCACAGCCCGGATCATCGACACCCACCCTGGAGCAGTTTCTTCCTCAATCCGCCCAGGTATGCTGGTCCAGAGACTCTCAGCCATGGGGCAGAGCGGTTCCTTGCTCTCCCTGTGCCCAGCCGCTCATGAGGCAGTCGGGAGGCATGGTGGGTTCCAGCCTTTGGCCCACCACCCCGGCAGAACCTCACAACAAGTCAGACGACCCCCCCACCCACTCCATGGGCGCCGCCATTTTCCACATTGGACTTCCCTCTCATCAGAACTCCACCCAGCCGACCAGCCCATCACAGCCCGGATCATCGACACCCCTGGAGCAGTTTTCCCTCAATCCGGCCCAGGTATGCTGGTCCAGAGACTCTCAGCCATGGGGCAGAGCGGGTTCCTTGCTCTCCCTGTGCCCAGCCGTTCATGAGGCAGTCGGGAGGCATGGTGGGTTCCAGCCTTGGCCCACCACCCCGGCAGAACCTCACAACAAGCCAGACGACCCCACCCACTCCATGGGCGCCGCCATTTTCCACATTGGACTTCCCTCTCATCAGAACTCCACCCAGCCGACCAGCCCATCACAGCCTGGATCATCGACACCCACCCTGGAGCAGTTTCTTCCTCAATCCGGCCCAGGTATGCTGGTCCAGAGACTCTCAGCCATGGGGCAGAGCGGTTCCTTGCTCTCCCCTGTGCCCAGCCGCTCATGAGGCAGTCGGGAGGCATGGTGGGTTCCAGCCTTGGCCCACCACCCCGCAGAACCCTCACAACAAGCCAGACGACCCCCACCCACTCCATGGGCGCCGCCATTTTCCACATTGGACTTCCCTCTCATCAGAACTCCACCCAGCCGACCAGCCCATCACAGCCCGGATCATCGACACCCACCCTGGAGCAGTTTCTTCCCTCAATCCGGCCCAGGTATGCTGGTCCAGAGACTCTCAGCCATGGGGCAGAGCGGTTCCTTGCTCTCCTGTGCCCAGCCGTTCATGAGGCAGTCGGGGGGGCATGGTGGGTTCCAGCCTTGGCCCACCACCCCCGCAGAACCTCACAACAAGCCAGGACGACCCCCACCCACTCCATGGGCGCCGCCATTTTCCACATTGGACTTCCCTCTCATCAGAACTCCACCCAGCCGACCAGCCCATCACAGCCCGGATCATCGACACCCACCCTGGAGCAGTTTCTTTCCTCAATCCGGCCCAGGTATGCTGGTCCAGAGACTCTCAGCCATGGGGCAGAGCGGTTCCTTGCTCTCCCTGTGCCCAGCCGTTCATGAGGCAGTCGGGAGGCATGGTGGGTTCCAGCCTTGGCCCACCACCCCGCAGAACCTCACAACAAGCCAGATGACCCCCCACCCACTCCATGGGCGCCGCCATTTTCCACATTGGACTTCCCTCTCATCAGAACTCCACCCAGCCGACCAGCCCATCACAGCCCGGATCATCGACACCCCCTGGAGCAGTTTCTTCCTCAATCCGGCCCAGGTATGCTGGTCCAGAGACTCTCAGCCATGGGGGCAGAGCGGTTCCTTGCTCTCCCTGTGCCCAGCCGTTCATGAGGCAGTCGGGAGGCATGGTGGGTTCCAGCCTTGGCCCACCACCCCGGCAGAACCTCACAACAAGCCAGACGACCCCCACCCACTCCATGGGCACCGCCATTTTCCACATTGGACTTCCCTCTCATCAGAACTCCACCCAGCCGACCAGCCCATCACAGCCCGGATCATCGACACCCACCCTGGAGCAGTTTCTTCCTCAATCCGGCCCAGGTATGCTGGTCCAGAGACTCTCAGACACGGGCAGAGCGGTTCCTTGCTCTCCCTGTGCCCAGCCGCTCATGAGGCAGTCGGGAGGCATGGTGGGTTCCAGCCTTGGCCCACCACCCCGGCAGAACCTCACAACAAGCCAGACGACCCCCACCCACTCCATGGGCGCCGCCATTTTCCACATTGGACTTCCCTCTCATCAGAACTCCACCCAGCCGACCAGCCCATCACAGCCCGAATCATCGACACCCACCCTGGAGCAGTTTCTTCCTCAATCCGGCCCAGGTATGCTGGTCCAGAGACTCTCAGACATGGGGCAGAGCGGTTCCCTTGTTCTCCCTGTGCCCAGCCGTTCATGAGGCAGCGTCGGAGGCATGGTGGGTTCCAGCCTTGGCCCACCACCCCGGCAGAACCTCACAACAAGCCAGACGACCCCCCACCCACTCCATGGGCGCCGCCATTTTCCACATTGGACTTCCCTCTCATCAGAACTCCACCCAGCCGACCAGCCCATCACAGCCCGGATCATCGACACCCACCCTGGAGCAGTTTCTTCCTCAATCCGCCCAGGTATGCTGGTCCAGAGACTCTCAGACACGGGGCAGAGCGGTTCCTTGCTCCCCCCTGTGCCCAGCCGTTCATGAGGCAGTCGGGAGGCATGGTGGGTTCCAGCCTTGGCCCACCACCCCGGCAGAACCTCACAACAAGCCAGACGACCCCCCACCCCACTCCATGGGCGCCGCCATTTTCCACATTGGACTTCCTCTCATCAGAACTCCACCCAGCCGACCAGCCCATCACAGCCCGGATCATCGACACCCACCCTGGAGCAGTTTCTTCCTCAATCCGCCCAGGTATGCTGGTCCAGAGACTCTCAGACACGGGGCAGAGCGGTTCCTTGCTCTCCCTGTGCCCAGCCGTTCATGAGGGCAGTCGGGGAGGCATGGTGGGTTCCAGCCTTGGCCCACCACCCCGGCAGAACCTCACAACAAGCCAGACGCACCCCCACCCACTCCATGGGCGCCGCCATTTTCCACATTGGACTTCCCTCTCATCAGAACTCCACCCAGCCGACCAGCCCATCACAGCCCGGATCATCGACACCCACCCTGGAGCAGTTTCTTCCTCAATCCGGCCCAGGTATGCTGGTCCAGAGACTCTCAGACACGGGGCAGAGCGGTTCCTTGCTCTCCCTGTGCCCAGCCGTTCATGAGGCAGTCGGGAGGCATGGTGGGTTCCAGCCTTGGCCCACCACCCCGGCAGAACCTCACAACAAGCCAGACGACCCCCACCCACTCCATGGGCGCCGCCATTTTCCACATTGGACTTCCCTCTCATCAGAACTCCACCCAGCCGACCAGCCCATCACAGCCCGAATCATCGACACCCACCCTGGAGCAGTTTCTTCCTCAATCCGGCCCAGGTATGCTGGTCCAGAGACTCTCAGACACGGGGCAGAGCGGTTCCTTGCTCTCCCTGTGCCCAGCCGCTCATGAGGCAGTCGGGAGGCATGGTGGGTTCCAGCCTTGGCCCACCACCCCGCAGAACCTCACAACAAGCCAGACGCACCCCCCCCACCCACTCCATGGGCGCCGCCATTTTCCACATTGGACTTCCCTCTCATCAGAACTCCACCCAGCCGACCAGCCCATCACAGCCCGGATCATCGACACCCACCCTGGAGCAGTTTCTTCCTCAATCCGGCCCAGGTATGCTGGTCCAGAGACTCTCAGACACGGGGCAGAGCGGTTCCTTGCTCTCCCTGTGCCCAGCCGTTCATGAGGCAGTCGGGAGGCATGGTGGGTTCCAGCCTTGGCCCACCACCCCGGCAGAACCTCACAACAAGCCAGACGACCCCCCCACCCACTCCATGGGCGCCGCCATTTTCCACATTGGACTTCCCTCTCATCAGAACTCCACCCAGCCGACCAGCCCATCACAGCCCGGATCATCGACACCCACCCTGGAGCAGTTTCTTCCTCAATCCGGCCCAGGTATGCTGGTCCAGAGACTCTCAGACACGGGGCAGAGCGGTTCCTTGCTCTCCCTGTGCCCAGCCGCTCATGAGGCAGTCGGGAGGCATGGTGGGTTCCAGCCTTGGCCCACCACCCCGGCAGAACCTCACAACAAGCCAGGACGACCCCCCACCCACTCCATGGGCGCCGCCATTTTCCACATTGGACTTCCCTCTCATCAGAACTCCACCCAGCCGACCAGCCCATCACAGCCCGAATCATCGACACCCACCCTGGAGCAGTTTCTTCCTCAATCCGGCCCAGGTATGCTGGTCCAGAGACTCTCAGACACGGGGCAGAGCGGTTCCTTGCTCTCCCTGTGCCCAGCCGCTCATGAGGCAGTCGGGAGGCATGGTGGGTTCCAGCCTTGGCCCACCACCCCGGCAGAACCTCACAACAAGCCAGACGACCCCCACCCACTCCATGGGCGCCGCCATTTTCCACATTGGACTTCCCTCTCATCAGAACTCCACCCAGCCGACCAGCCCATCACAGCCCGGATCATCGACACCCACCCTGGAGCAGTTTCTTCCTCAATCCGGCCCAGGTATGCTGGTCCAGAGACTCTCAGACACGGGGCAGAGCGGTTCCTTGCTCTCCCTGTGCCCAGCCGTTCATGAGGCAGTCGGGAGGCATGGTGGGTTCCAGCCTTGGCCCACCACCCCGGCAGAACCTCACAACAAGCCAGACGACCCCCACCCACTCCATGGGCGCCGCCATTTTCCACATTGGACTTCCCTCTCATCAGAACTCCACCCAGCCGACCAGCCCATCACAGCCCGGATCATCGACACCCACCCTGGAGCAGTTTCTTCCTCAATCCGCCCAGGTATGCTGGTCCAGAGACTCTCAGACACGGGGCAGAGCGGTTCCTTGCTCTCCCTGTGCCCAGCCGTTCATGAGGCAGTCGGGAGGCATGGTGGGTTCCAGCCTTGGCCCACCACCCCGGCAGAACCTCACAACAAGCCAGACGACCCCCACCCACTCCATGGGCGCCGCCATTTTCCACATTGGACTTCCCTCTCATCAGAACTCCACCCAGCCGACCAGCCCATCACAGCCCGGCGCGCGGCGCTAGCGGCCGCGGTTCATCAATAAAGGCTTTATTTGGAGGTGTTTATAGAGTATGCCTTCCGCACGGCAAGCCTAGCAAGCTGCTCGTGTTGTATTTGATATGCCAAATGCCAGTAACAATTATATTAGATCATTCTCATGACCTAAAATAACGGTTTGAGGCTCTTTATGTTCCTGTCCCAAGCCGATGCCCTTGGCTCTACAGCATGTGACAGGACATATTGAGATATTACTGGTGCCCGCTCTAGCAAATAGATGATTAACGGGGAAGATCGTGATCGTGATCGTGATCGTGATTCATTGTTACTAATTTTTATGAATTTGTTTTTTTTGTTCTTGTTTTTAGGCCACACACAAAAGTGCTCAGAGCTTACTTGTGGATCTGTGTTCATGAATTACTCCTGGTGAGGATCTGGGGACTATTTAGTTCCTGTGATCAAACCCTGGTTGGCCTAATACAGGACAAATGCCCTAGCTGATATAATATCAGCCCTGTATGAATCCGTTATTCAACTGGAATATTAAGTTTTATCAGGTTTTTATTTGTGAATATTTTCTCCCTCACATATATAACCTTTTAATTTTGTTGAAGATTTTTGTGCTGACAACAGACTTTTTGATATTATGTACTCACTTTTTTGAGACTTTCTGCGCCATATCCAAAAAAACTAATTCCAAGATCAAGGGCCAAAAGATTGTTCTTTTATTTTGATTCAAGTATTTGAACAGTTTCAAGTTATTTATAAAATGTAGAATAAAGACCTGGCTTCATTCTTTTGCTAGTGACTGGTATCATATTTTAAAATATTTTTCTATCCAGCTGGTTTAGATGACTTTTTTGAAATAATGTTAAAATTTATCTTATAGGTAAGTTATTGTATCATTTGAGATGGTCAGTTGACTTTTATATTTCATTTCATTAATACGGTATATAATATTAATTTACCTGTGTATTCTATATTACCCTTAAATAACTGAAATAAGTCCTACTTGTCATTATGTATTATCATTTTAATGTATTGTTGCATTTGGTTTCCCAGTGTTTTGCTGAGGATTTATGCATATCTATGATCATCAGGAATATTGGCTTGTAATTTTCTTGCATCCTTATCTATTTTGGTATCAGGATGAGACTCATAAAATAAATTTGGAAAGTATTCCCTTTTCTATTTTATTGAGTTTAGCATTAAATCTTCTTTAAGTGTTTGATGGAATTTACAAGTGAAACCATCTGGTGTTGATGTTCTTGGAAATTTTTTTAGTTATAGGCAACCTTATTATGATTGGTCTGTTTTGATTAAATGTTTTTTAAAGGTATATAAAATTTTCAAACGCTGAAACAAAACTATTTGTGGGATATAAAAAAACAATACATTGTACAAGACTAATATCCAGGGATAGGGAAAACAGGGGCCAGTAGGAAGGGTCAGTGGTTGCAAGCTTGCCACAAAGTAATTTGGGGTGGGAGTGGGGGGGGGGAGCGAAAGACTGCTGGGATAGAGAAGGCATGAGTATTGAGTATGACAATGATAGTTGGGAACCATCATTTTGGACAGGAACTGAATGTTGAAAGTAAGTAAAGGGATATATCTGATAACCTTTCAGTATCTGTTTTGCAAACCATAAGGAAAACTAAAAGATCTATATCTATATTTATACCTATATCTATATCTGCATCTACATCTATATCTATCTATCTCTCTATCTCTCTCTCTCTATCTATCATCTATCATCTTCTATCTATCTATCTATCTATCTATCTTCATCTATCTATCTATCTATCTATCTATCTATCTATCTATCTATCTATCTATCTATCTATCTATCTATCTATCTATCTATCTATCTATCTTTCTATCTATCTATCTATCTATCTTTGAGAGAGGGAAAGGGAGAGAGGGACAGATACACAGGGAGAGATAGAAAAAGAAAGAGAGAGAGAGAGAGAAGAAAGTGCCTGCCATAGAGGCAGGGGCTAGGGGTGGGTGGAAGGTGATGGAACATTGTATAACTGAAACCCAATTATGAACAACTTTTTTTTTTTTTGCTTTTTTGCATCACACCCGGCAATGCTCAGGGGTTACTCCTGACTCTTCGCTCAGGTCCTGGTAGTTCTTGGGGGACCATATAGGATGCATAAGATGGAACCTGGGTCAGCCACATGCAAGGCAAACGCCCTACCCGCTGTGCTATCACTCTGGCAATTATGAACAACTTTGAAACTGTGTATTTTACTGTGATTCAATTGAAAAATTAGTAAAGTGTTGTCTTAAAATGTTGGTAGCTGGAAAGATAGTACTGCCAGTAGGGTGTTTGCCTTGTATGTGGCTGATGTGGGTTCAATCCCCAGCATCCCATATGGTCCTCCGAGCTCTTCCAGGAGTAATTCCTGAGTGCAGAGCCAGGAGTATTCCATGAGTATCACCGGGTGTGACCCAAAAAACAAAAAAGAAATGAAATAAAATATTTATTTTATTTAGTTCTCTTTAGAGACTATGTATCTACAGTGACTAGGTCATTGTTATACATAGTGTTAATAAATTATGAAAAATTGTCTATGAAGTGCCCATGTATACTAGCTTTTATGGCTACATGCTTCTCTCATATATGAATATGTCAAGTTATCAAAATGTGAAATATTTACTAACACCATGTTATAAGCCTATTAGTTTAATCTGCAGTTCATTGATTACTACAGAGAAGCATGTATTCACTTTTTATTGGATCTTTATGTTTCTACCATTGTAGAAAAAGAGAACCAAAATAACAATAACCACAATGACACAAAATAACTACAAAACTACATATAACTAAATGTAATCACAAATACATATAAATAAGTAGAATAGAATTTGGGAATATGAATAATATCAGTGAATTGTAATGAAACCAGTAATTAGTTTCTGATATTTGTTACATCATTACTTGATATAAGAAACCCTTCATTTTGTCTATTTCCCCACAGGTCAACTAGGTTCTCATGTTGTTTCTGTAGGACATTTTTTTTTTTTGCTTTCTTTGGTTACTCCTGGGGATGCCTGGCTCTTCGCTCAGGAATTACTCCTGGTGGTGCTGGGGTGGGGGGTGGGGGGTCATATGGGATGCCAGGGATCAAACCTGCAAGTAAGGCAAATGCCCTTCCCACTGTGCTATTGCTCCAGCCCCAGTAGGACACCATTTGCATTTACCTCTTCCTAGAATCTTGACCTTCTAGTTGAGTTTTCTTAACATTATCTTTCAGTGTGGCTGAATTTTTTCAGGTTTAAAGTTTAAAGTACCTTTTAGGAACATCTATGGAGCAGACTGTATTTTTATAAACTTTAACATTTTTTTGTAACTTTAATTTTCTGAGCATACAGTTTGATCATATACCATTTATCCTATGCAGCAAAGTATCTGCTCAATTGAGTTATAAGTAATGGAGTAGGAATGTTTCAAACTTCAATCATAAAAATTCATATTCATACACCCAGTCAAAAGTGACTGGGTGTACTTAAGGTGGCTTTGCTCACCTTAAAGTTGACTTTAATGCTGATGTATGCAGGTGTCTTGATCACTTGATCACTTGATCACTTGATCACTTGAATCCCGTTATTCATCGATTTGCTCAAGCTGGCGCCAGTAACATTTCCATTGGACCCTATCACGTGCCAATGTAGCCCAATGGCATTTGGTTGATTCAGGAATATGAAGAGCCTCAAACCGTTCCTTCAGGGTCTTGACAAGGAAGTCTGACCATCTTGTAGGTGGGCGGCCACATGATCTTTTGACATCCCGTGGGATCCAGTCGGTGAAGGCTCTAGTACAGCGGTTGTCTCCAAATCACATTACATGTCCAGACCATCTGATTTTCGATGCCTTGGCAAACGAGACAGCATCCCTGATTCTGGAATAGCGACTTGAGGTGTCACAGGTGTCTTGAGAATGATTATTTGCTTTTATGGCTCACAATTTTAGACATTGCTTAAATACTAATATCTGACTTGGACAATATATCACAAGCTTTTCACCTGTGAACTAGTAAAGTAGTCAATAAAGGTTGAATGGGAGCAGAGGATGGTGTTGTCAGTATTCTAATTGTAGTCTTTGTTTACTTTGACTAGCTTATTCCTGGATTGATCTAGCTAGGTTTTATTCCAACCATTATTTCTCTTTCTCTCGGAACTTCAAAGCTGACACAGAAAATTTCCAGAGGCCTGGAGATGTAGAGCAAGAGGTGGAATAGACAGTTTGCACATGTGAGACCCTGGAATCTATATCACATAGCCCTTGAACACAGCTAAGGCCCAACCAGAAGATCTTGACAGTGACAAAACACTGGTAAATTCTATGATTGTAGAATTTTTGATGTTTACAATCAATAAGCTACATCATGTAGGATAAAATTGCTTAATGATATTCAAAAAATTAAATAGGTGAAAAGTGTCTGTAGCTATTGTGATGTCTTACTGTGTTTTGCTCTTTTCATCCAGTACCCTTGTGTCCTGTGCAGAAGTAGGATATTAGCTTAGAAATGGTAATTTGATGAATATGTCAGAGAAACTGAAAGAACTCATTTTCTGGTATCCTTGCTGTGGGATGTATTTCTTCTTTGCTAATATTATTCTTTAAAATCATATGGAAACATATTTGTATGGTATCTAATCTAAGTAGAAACTGCTTTTTCTAGGACTAGTAAGAAATACCCTATAAATGTAAGACCAGTTTTTATTTGTAAATTGATGTGCATTTTTAGAATCAATTCTTCAGTTTCAGAAGATTCCTAACATGAACCCTTGCTTTTTAAAAGTCATAGGGAGAAAATAAATATTTTTTAATTCATGTATACTGAGTCATAAACATACCAAGTTGCCAGTGCTAAAAACATACTAGATTCACTCCCTTTAAATATTCTCTCCAAACAGCTCAATAAAAGAGTTCCTGGAACAAAAATTTATGGTGCCTCATGTAGTGATAAGAAATATGCTGGAATGAACTCAGAAACAAGGGTCAAATGATGACTATGGGAGCAAACAATTTCAAATTGTTTTATTTTCAAGCTGCATCTTCGGCTTCTGGGAGAGAATACTTATCAGGGAAAACTAAAGGGGATAATCAAGCTGTTTATCAGCTTGTTGTATGGAAGGATGGCACTAGGGGAAATAATGATGTATTTTCTTATTACTCTTAAACTAATAAAAATTTGGAAAAGACCCTTTTCTGCTGAAGATTTAAAAGGAGTCTTAAGACTCAGTGACAAGAACTTATTAAAAGCACAGCTTTAAGTCAAGGGTACAATGACCCCATACTGTTTAGTTGTATGGTTAGTTAATTTCACATTTATGTTATAATATAGCTGAATCCTCTTATTCCCAAACATTGGCATGTCACTGAGCCACATTATCACTTATTATTACCTATCGCCATTGACCTTTTTGTCACTTTTAATGGAGCTCTAAAACCTTTAACAAAAAGTAAAGTACCAGTTAAAAGGGAGAAAAGATAATGTCTCAAATATATTCTTGGAAGACATTGAAAACCTTGGAAGATTTTTTTTCTACATGATAAAACGTTTTCAAATAACATTTATTACTCCTCTTTATTAGCCTTTAATTTGAAAAGAGAAAGAAATGTAGGCTTATCTTTCTGAAATAAAATAGCTATCCTAGGTCTTACTTCTTAACTCTTTTAGTCAGGCAACTTTCCTGGCCTACTTCAGGCAAAATTTTCAAGTCTTACTTGTCTCAGTCTGTCTATGAACCTTTCCTCTATTTCTGTTAATTTATCTAATTTGGGAGATAAAGCAGAGTCAAAATAAGCAAAAAGAGCTGCCAGAGAAAGAAAAGTTTTTGTCTCCTGAAATGGAACATTCCTACTTAGTAAAAATAATGTAAATTAAAATGCAGAGTCATCTTTCTTTCACATCTGCTATCCACCTTTTAAGAATGATCATTCCCCAAGAATCATGACTCAGAAGGCCAATCTCTCTTCAGGGACTTTATAACTACCTGGTCTCGTTAAAAAAAGAATTCTTAAAATTAGTTCTACCTGGTGTTTTCTTCAGTCTGGTTTTAGAAAATACTAAACCTATGCTGCCTCTGAGCAAAGATCTTCTTACCTCACTTAGATTCCCCTGGGTGATTGAGGCATGTGATACAGATGAAAAGTACTTCAGAAGGAAGGATGAAACTTAATAAGTGTAAGACAAACTGCTTTTGATTTGGTAAAAGAGAAACAGAACAAGGTCCATTATGTAGCTTCATTCATACTTTGTCAAGAGAAAGTCTGTGCTTCTTCCATTATTATAGTATGTACAATAAGCAGTAATTCTACTAGAAACACACTACTATAAACAGTGATTCAGTAGCAACTTAAATTTAAATTTTTATTTAATATCTTTGAAAATAATTTTGAAATTGACTGAATAAGTTATAGTTATCAAAGGTTATATGGACACTATTAAGTGAAATACTTTAATTCAAAGGCATCATTAATCTAATCCAAAGTAATAGATACACAACCAGAAATTGGTGACTTGAAAGAATTTTTTGTCTAACAACTTAAAGACTTTTAATCTCCAGAATCACTGTTCTTTCCTTCTTTACTATGCAACCATGAAGGAAGAATTATGCTAATCCTGAATCTAATAAAAGTTATAATTTGATAAAAGCAGTAATGTAACCTATATTCTGAATATATATTTATATTAAAACAAATATCTTCTGAGTAAGAATAATGACCTTATTGTTTCACTTTTATCCACAATCTTCAAATGTTCATCAATTTATGAATATGGACACCTGTTTAGGAAGATGATATTAATTTCCAAATTGGTAGTGAAGACAATGATTTTTATCTATTTTCAAATTAGTATTAGAATACTGATATATCAAAAACATTTAATGATTCTGCTTCTTCCTCAAATCTTGAGCTTGAATATGTGTAGTAAACAGCTCTTTGAAGAAAACATTTTTGGCATGAGGGGGTTTGGCTATACCTTGATGAACTCAGTGGTTACTTCATGCTTTATGCTCAGGAATCACTCCTGGAGGGGCTAAAGAACAAGGTGCTAGAGCTCAAACAGGGACTGCCACATACAAATCAAGTGTTTTATCTGCTGAACTATCTCTTCATCCTCAGAATAAATCCTTTAACAAAATTCGGGGGCTGGAGAGATAGTATAGTGGGTTGGGCTCTAAACTTGAATGCAGCCAACCCAGGGTCGATTCCTCAGCACCATAATATTGGTCCCCAACTTCAGCCAGCACTAATTCCTGGGCCAGGGATTAGCACTAATGCCAGGCAGAGCCTGGAAAGCTACCCATGGTGTATTCAATATTCTAAAAACAGTAACAATACAGACCTCATTCCCAATGAATGGAGGCGTTACTGGCACCCACTAGAGCAAATCGATGAACAATGGGGAGATAAAGACAAGTGATACAGAGTCAGGAGTAAGCCATGAACATCACTGGGCATCCCCTCCACCCTCCCCCACCCCCAAATGAAACAAAATTTCTAAGAAAGGCAACAAAAAGGGTAAATCTAGAAAGCTGTGCCTATTTAACTGTGTCTGTCTTCCCATTGTTCATCGATTTGCTCAAGTGGGCACTAGTAACATCTCCATTAGTCCTGTCATAAGCAAGAGCAACCCAAGGGCATCTACTTGTTACAGGGACAGGAGAAGCCCGAAACAATTCTTCAGGTTATGGAACTGAGGTCCATAATAGTTACTAGTCTTTGGCATAAAAAGTAAATAAAACACGGTAGCTTGCCAGGCTTTACCATGTAAGTGGTATAGTCTCAGTAAAAGACTCTCAACCCGAGCATTTACTGAAGAAACTTAAAAGGGGAAGATCAGGTTTTCTCTTGGAAGGAGCTCTGTGTCTAAAAATTTTAAAAGTCCAAGGCCAGGGAAAACGGGCCAGGAGGAGGACCTGTCAATGGTCAGAATCTACCACATGTGTGTGAAGGGCAAAAGGGTTGGTAAGATAGAGAAAAGACCAGTATTGCAATAATATTTGGAAATGGTAATGCCAGACTAGAACTGAGTACTGAAAGTAGGTAAAAGGATATACATGATAATCCTTCAGCGTTGATATTACAATCCTAATATGCAAAAGGAGAGAGGAGAGGAGAGAGTGAGACACAGAGAGAGAGAGAGGGAGAGAGAGAGAGAGAGAGAGAGAGAGAGAGAGAGAGAGAGAGAGAGAGAGAGAGAGAGAGAGAGGTGGGAGGGGAATTGCGGACTTTGGTGCTGGGAAACTTGCTGGGAAATTTGCACTGGTGGAGGGAATCGTGCTGGAACTCTGTATGACAAAAACCCAATATTAATGCTTGGCTGTTGCAGGGCTCCTCTAAGAGCCCCCTTCTCTACCCTATGGAGGTTTTTCCAGGTGGATCTTGGCTCAAGACATTTGCATATAAAAAGACATTGGGTGAGGTGCTGGGAGAAATTACCTGAGGGCATTTGACCCTGCCAGGAGAAGTTTACATTTGGCTTGCAGCTCCTCCCAGCTCTGCTGGGAGGCTTTGAATTAGCTCTGGGTCCTTGTACATTTCTATAGAGCTATTTTCCTGTTTTCATCTCTAGATAGCCCAGCCCAGAATGGGCTGGGCTGGGGAGTTTGGGCAGATTTCTGGCTATTAGATAAGCTGCAAGAAGAAAGAAGCCTCTCTCTTTTTTCCCCCTTTTGCCATTTCGGCTTCCCATGGCGTTTTTGCTTCTCCATCCTCTCCATTCTCTGTTGGGCCTACCACGTGGTGGCAGCCATCTTGGCCTGCACCTGGCTGGGGCCTAGCTTGGAACGCAGAGTCCGGAGGTTTTCCCTGCTCTTGGATTGTATATTGGAACCTGTAATAGTAAAGCCCTTTTAAAACTGCTTCGGATTCCTGAGTTTTCATTCATTCCTCGCCGGCTTCAGAGGTAGAAGGGAATTCTCTTCCGGCACTGTTGGGAACCCCGGCAGAGCTCCCTGACACTTGGCAACAGTCTATCTCACGGTGATTCAATTACAAATAAAAAGTATGCCTAATGCTCTCTGTGTTTTTATTGCTTGTTTTCTACTTTGTTTTGATTCCAATCACCTAGTTTTTAAAATTTTTTCTCTGTATTTCCTCTTCCGTTATCCTATTTTAAATTTTATTTCTTTTTCTTCTGATTTTCCTATTTACAATATTTATCTTATTTGAGACTGAGGAAAACCACAGTTACTCTTATTTTTCCTAAGAGACAAATTCAAAATCATTAAGATTATTAAAATAGTGCCTAGTAAGAGGCTATTGTACACATAAGAACAATTTTTCAATTGGAAATACGTGAACCAATTGTGAAGTAACACTCAGAAGCATGCTATTGCAAGGTAATTATAAAGAAAAAATGAGACAGACATTTAACTCTTACAGTGATTCTTATTATAGTGAAAATTTCCACACTGCAAAGAACTCATTAAAAGTTATAATTTATACCATTTTAAATAGAAAAGATTTTTTTTATTTTCACAGGAATATGTTTATAAGAAATTATTAAAAATTTATTTATGCTCATATAATATGCAAATATAATTGACATTTTAAGGGATCTTTTTTAAGTGGGGGGGAATAATTTATGGACCACACCCAACTGTATCCAGGTTTTATCCGTGGCTCTGCGTTCAGGTATTCTTCCTGGAAGTGCTCAGATCATATCCAGGAAGGGGGTTCCAACTAGGTACTTGGTATTGGCTGAATGGAGGATAAGAGACTTACAGCCTGTGCTCTTTATGGATCCTAGGATATTCATTTTATTGTTATTTTCTGCTGACAAAATGGTTTTGACATATCATTGTGTTAATTTTAGTCTTGCTATGAGGTTTAAATGATTTTGCTTGCTTGGAGACTTAAAACATTTCTCTGTTCTAATTTAATAATATTATATAATCTAAGTGTCTTCATTATCTATGTGTGGTGAGGACACACCCACTTATAAAGTGACCTTGCTCAGGGATCACACCTGGTGAGACTCCAGGACCACAGAACCATATAGGGTGTCAGGGATTGAACTCAGATCAACCACATACAAGACACTCTATAGACTGAAATATCTTTTGGGGCTCCTAAGTGTCCTCTTAAGTTTCAAGATCACTTGATCACATGACATTCCATTATTCATCTATTTGCTCGAGCGGGCACTAGTAACATTTCCATTCGACTCTATCACGTGCCAGTGTAGCCCAATTGCATCTGCTTGCTTCAGGAATACTAAGAGCCTCAAACTGTTCGTTCAGGGTCTTGACGAAGAACGCTGACCATCTTGTAGGAGGGTGGCCAAGTGATCTTTTGACGTCCCATTGGATCCAGTAAGTAAGGGCTCTAGTTCAGCGGTCGTCTCCAAATTGCATTACATATCCAGCCCATCTGATTTTCAATGCCTTGGCAAACAAGACAGAATCCCTGAATAATAACTTTCATTATCTATCTTTATTTGATTTCTATATGTATAGTAAATGCTTATGTGTGTGTGAATTTGGGTCACATCTGGCAATGCTCAAAACTCACACATGTCTCTATATAAGATTTCACTTTTAGAGGGGTTGAGGGAACTATGTACAGTGCCAAGATCAAATCTGAGTGGGCCTTATGTAAGACAAGCAACTTACCCACTGTACTATCTCACTAGCCTGTCTCTCAATCTTGTACATAGATAGACTTTTAGAGAATAATTGGTGTTAGTTCATTTTTGTAAATCAGTTCCATGGACCAGATAATTGGGGTGAAGGTTGTGTCTGTTGCTGACATTTGTAGTATGAGTATACTCCTACAGTGAGCTCTGATCGGTCCTTGCTATTCTTAATCCAATACAGACAACAGGGAAAATAAATGACCATCTCTGCTATTAGGGATCCTGAAACATTCATTTATAACTTTTCATTTAAAAAAAAAATTTTATTGAAAACCAATGGCTATGTTCTTGATACTACAGAAAAGAAAAAAAAATACAGGAGCTTATCAAAGAGGACTCTTTTTTTTCAAAA
The DNA here is from genome assembly GCA_021461705.1 of Cryptotis parvus. Taxonomy (NCBI): domain Eukaryota; kingdom Metazoa; phylum Chordata; class Mammalia; order Eulipotyphla; family Soricidae; genus Cryptotis; species Cryptotis parvus. The sequence continues at coordinate 16,059 of JAJIBD010027331.1, forward strand.
TATCTTATATGAGAATTCCACAGGAATTTTTTTTCTTTATCCACATTTATTTAGTTGGGATTTTTTTTTATTATACCACCGTGATATATACAATTACAAAGATGTTCATGTTTGGGTTTGGGTCATACAATGTTCCAGTGTTCCAGCACCCATCCCTCCCTCCACCAGTGCCCATTTCCCACCACCAATGTTCCTGATTCCTTCCCCCTCCCGAGCCTGCCTCTAAGGCAGGTTTTTTTTTTATCTCTTTTCTCTCTTTAACTTTCAATCTCTCTCTCTCTTTCTGTCTTCCTTCTCTTACACATTGTGGATTGTAATAGATATATTTAGAGGTTATCATGTGTGTTTTTGCCTTATTTAATGCTCATTTCTAGGTTGGTATTAGCACTTTCTACAATTATTAGCTCACCATTCCCTCTCTGTCTTAACTAACCTTTGACTCCCACATATTTGTGGTAATTTACACCTTTATTCACCGTCTTCCCGTTCATCATCGATTTGCTCGAGCGGGCACCATTAACATCTCCTATGTCCTGTCTCATGCTAGTAGAGCCCAAGGCCATCTGCTGGCTCCAGGAACATAAAGAGCATAAAACCATTCCATCAGGTCATGGGGATGAGGTCTATAATTGTTACTGGTATTTGGCATATCAAATACGACACAGGTAGCTTGCCAGGCTCTGCTGTGCAGGTGGCATACTTTTGTAGTCACCTCTGATTTGCAGCATTTATTGATGAACCTCGCAGGGCTGTGATAGGCTCTTCTGCCGGGTGGAGTTCTGACGAGATGGAAATCTGGATGTGGAAAATGACAGCCCTCATGGAGTGGGGGGGTCATCTAGCTTCTTATGAGGCTCTGCTGGGGTGGTGGGCCAGGGTTAGAACCCACCATCCGTCCCGGGTGCCTCGTGAGCAGCTGGGCACAGGGAGAGCCCATAGCAGCTCTGCCCCATGTCTGTGAGTCTCTGGATCAGCATACCTGGGCCAACTTGAAAAAGACTGGTAGGCCCTAAACCGCACATTCTTAGAAAGCACTGGGGACACTATTACTACTGTTAGTCTGAAACTTAAATTAGCTCTTAACACTCTACAATCAATAATGAAACTTACAAGATTCGATGTACTTTAGTAAGAGCAATTACAGGACCAAAGAGATGGTATAAAGTGTGTACTTGCCTTGCATATAGCCGGCCCCACACATAAAGCAAACCCCTTTCTTGGTAGACATGGAGTCTAGAGAGTGGTTACAGCTATAACTGCACAAAGTATATTCCATAAATGTGTTTATAAAGAGTGCAAAAACCAGGCCATGTGATATAAACAGGTCAGCTAAGGATAAGGACTTAACAAAAAAGAAAATCTCAGCACAACTGTGACAGCTCCAAGACCTGGTACATGCTGTGCATTCAGGAGCACTGGGTTCAATGCTCAGCACTATGTAGTCTCCTGAGCACTAAGCTAAAAGTGGCCAAAGCAAGTCCAGGCATAAAGGTAAAGGACCTTATTTTGGGCCTCAGATAGTACAGTGGGTAAGTCACTTGCCCCCATGTCTCCTGCATGCAAGGCAAATGTGCTACCTGCTCTCTTGTGCCTCTACACCTCTTTATTATTTTTTAAGGGAAATATAGTTTACAGTAATACTGAAGTTATTTTAGAGTTTAAACATAAACATAAACCAGTTTGGCTGCTCCTGACTTCTTACATTCTTATTGGTATTGTACTAACATGTTAGCCTCTTCTCCAGACCTTCACCATAAACTATTTCTGTAATTCTATTTGGAGCCTGAATTAGCTGGAACATGCTGATGAAACAGCCTCCTTGTTCAGTGGCAATATTTAATTTTCTCTCTTTAAGTTATTGTGGACTACAATTTTCTAAAATACTAAATTGGGGTCTGGAATGGATTGTCTCTTAAGGTTCCTCCCTGCTTCTAGGAAAGGATGGAGAGGGGGCATGGTAGTTATAGCTGATAAACTGTACGCTAATGGTACGAGTTGTTAATGGAGTGTGTGAATCATTTATCTGTGGATGAGGAAGACTGGTCATTGTTGAATTTAATGCATAACAGTCACAAGGAGCTTCCTAGAATACCTCTAGATGTCAGCTTATATGCACATTTGATTTTCATGGCTATCTAGAGATCCTCTCTGACCTGCCAGCATGTCAGTTTGTAGTGCTTACTAGAAGGTGGCCTGTATAAAATAAAAGCTTAATGTTGTTTCATGACACATTTCATACTTTGAAGATAGGAATTTATGGTCCAGGACTTACTGTGGTTTCTCTGTTTCATAGAATATAGTCTTCTCTTGTTTCCCCCTTTTTTATTTTATTTTTTGGCTTACACCCAGTGCAGCTCAGTTCTTACTCTTGCTCTGTGCTGAAAGATCACTCCTGATGGTACTTGGGAAACCATATGTTGTGCCAGCAGTCAGGCAGAATTAACTACACCTTTATTATTATTTTTTGCTTTTTTTGTGGTCACACCCGGCAATGCTCAGGGGGTTACTCCTGGCTCTTCGCTCAGGAATTACTTCTGTTGGTGCTCGGGGGACAGTATGGGATGCCAGGAGTCAAACCCAGGTTGGTCGTGTGCAAGGCAAAAGTCCTCCTCGCAGTGCTATCGCTCCGCCCAATTTCCACCTTTGACAAGACCTCCTGATCCATGATTCACCTGACCTTTGATATTGGTATCATAATTTGTATCACTGTATCACTGTCTTCCTGTTCATCATCAATTTGCTTGAGTGGGCACCAGTAACATCTCCATATGTCCTGTCTCATGCAAGTAGAGCCCAAGGGCACCTGCTTGCTCCAGGACATAATGAGCCTCAAACCATTCCATCAAGTCATGGGAATGAGGTCTATAATTGTTACTGGTATTTGGCATGTTAAATACGACATGGGTAGCTTGCCAGGCTCTGCTGTGTGGATACATATATATGTAAACATATTTCTTCAACAAGTGGTGCTGGGAAAACTGAACAGCTACATGCAAAAAAAAAATTGTATCTCTGTTTAACACCACCCAAGAAAATCAGATCAAAATGGATTAAAAATCTCAATAACAGACCTGAATCCATAAAGTACATGGAAGAAAATATAGGAAAAACCCTCCATGACATTGAAACTAAAGGAATCTTCAAAGGTGAAACACCACTAACAAAGTGACTAGAAGCAAACATAAACATATGGGACTACATCACTTGATCACCTGATCCCGTTATTCGTTGATTTGCTCAAGCGGGCACCAGTAATATTTCCATTTGACCCTATCACATGCCAGTGTAGCCCAATGGCATCTGGTTGATTCAGGAATAAAAAGAGCATCAAACCATTTGCTCAGGGTCTTGACGAAGAAGTCTGACCATCTTGTAGGTGGGTGGCCACGTGATCTTTTTTTTGTTGTTTTTTGGGTCACACCCAGCAATGCTCAGGGGTTTCTCCTGGCTCTGCACTAAGGAATTACTCCTGGCGGTGCTTGGGGGACCACATGGGATGCCGGGGATCGAACCCGGCAGGCATGGGCCGGCTGTGTGCAAGGCAAATACCCTACCTGCTGGACTATCTCTCCGGCCCACATGATCCTTTTGATGTCCCATGGAATCCAGTCAGTAACAGCTCTAGACAAGCGGTCGTCTCCAAATCGCATTACATGTCCAGCCCATCTGATTTTCGATGCCTTGGCAAACAAGACAGCGTCCCTAACTCCCGGAACAGCGACAGAGGTCTGCGCTCCGGATTTCTTCTTTCACTTGAGTGAGGCGTGATATTCCAAGCATAGCTTTTTCGATACCTCTTTGGGAGACCCGAATAGCATTCTCATCTTTCTTTCGTAGGGCCCAGGTCTCTGAGGCTTATATTAATGGAGGGAGAATGGTGGAGTTGAAGAGATGTGCCCAGAGCTGGAGTTCTTTGTCTTTTTAGCTATTTCTTCCATGCTTTTGAAGGCATTCCACACTGCTCTCTTCCTCCAGTGCAGCTCAGGTTTTAGGTCATTCATCATGTTGACTTCTCGACCTAGGTACACATAACTGCTGCATTCAGTTTCATGGGACTACATGAAACTAAAAAACTTCTTCACCTCAAAAGAAACAGTATCCAAGATACAAAGACAGTTCACAGAATGGGAAAGAATATTCACCCAAAACCCATCTGATAAGGAGTTAATGTCTAGCAGGCACTGGTAGAACTTTACAAGAAGAAAACAGCCAATCCCAACCAAAAATGGGGAGAAGAAATGAGCAGAAACTTCAACAAGGAAGAAGTTCGAATGGCCAAAAGACATATGAAATAATGCTCATCATCACTTATCATCAGATAGATGCAAATCAAAACAACAATGAGATATCATCTCACATCACAGAGACTGGCACATATCCAAAAGAGCAAGAACAACAAGTGCTGGCGTGGATGCGGGAAAAGAGAACTCTCATCCATTGTTGGTGGGATGTCGACTGGTACAGTCTTTTTGGAAAACATTATGGACATTTCTCCAAAGACTAGAAATTGAGCTCCCTTTTTGACCCATCCATTCCACTTCCTAGAATATACCACGGGAAGCCAAAAACACAAAGCAGAAACACCATCCCTACTTTTATGTTCATAGCAGCACTATTCATAATAGCCAGAATCTGGAAACAACCAGTGTGTCCACAGGATCTTTAACCTTACAAATTACAACACTAAACTCAAATTGTTCTTCATACCATACTCCCAGCAGTAATCAGAACATCTTTTCCACATCCAACCCAAACCTATTCTTTTACCAATATCTCTATTTTTAATATTGGCAAAAACTATTCAGTGTCATCTACTAGAAATTTCAGTCACTGCTTTCAACTTTCTCATCTTACTTTCTTAATCAATCATCAAGACCTTAGTTTTCCCTCTTGATTTTATCATGTTTTCTCTATTCCCTTATTATCTGTCTCTAGGACTTACAAAGATAGGCTTCTGTCCAACATTTCCATCAGTCCCTTATTTATTCTTTTGTACACTAAATACTGTCCCTAAAAATACAAACTTACCATGTTTTTTTTCTGCTGAGACTTCTGAGGTCATTTCTCAAGGTCAAACTAAATAAAATTCCTTAAGTGATATAAATCCTTCACATCTATTCTATTTATAAATTTACCTACCTAGTTAGACTTACTATTTTCAGCTTTCTCATTTTTTTTCTATGAATACTTGGATTGGGTTATGGTGCACTTCTCTGGAAATATTTGTTAAGAGGTATACTTTGCAGACTTTATTTTATGGGATATAAAACTAAAAGCATTGGTTTTCGTTTAGTAATGAATAGAGAAAACCAGGATATGATTTGCAAGATGAATGTAGTAATCATTTGAAAAATAAACTGAAAAAAGGGAAACTGGCTACAGTGGATGTTTATTGCAATTGTAATGTGGATGTGAGCCTGAACAGTAAAACAGGAAAACAGGCAGTGATACCATGTGAGATGAGTTTCTCCATGAACATATCTGAGGAACTATGATTCATTTTTTTAGGCTGGTTTCTTGGCATAACACGATCAACAACTTACAGACAGAAAGAATAGTGGGGTCATTCTTAAAATTTTTAGGACTACTATATAAATAAATGAAAAAAACTTATATGCAATATATGTCAAATAAAAGGATATTGCTAAAATCTTGGTGGAGATTTTAATCCAGTAGATATTCAAATAAATGCCTGTTTTAATTTTCCATTATTTATATAAAACTCTTAATAATGAGTAAATTCTAAATTAAATAGTTTTGTTTTTTCAAGTTTAAATTTTTTTTTGTACTGAACACTGTATGGAGCCCTGTAGAAATAAACATAAAATAGTCCCTACTCTCAAAGGGAATTACTAACTTATTGAGGGTTTATAACAAGCAAAACATAAATGTAAAATTTAGTCAATTGAGTAGAAAATTTAGGGCCCACTTTCCTCTTCAAAGTGTATAACCAAAGCATGAAAAAGGGGATATTAAATTTGTTTTGCTTAAGTTATTAGTTACCTACTAGAACCGGAGGTCCCAAAACACTAAACAAAAAAGAGTGTATTCATGGGAAATATTCAACATGCAGAACATGCCTGCCAAGAAACCAAACAACCCACACATAGCCAATAAAAAGCGAAGACTCTTACTTCATACTCTAAATGCCTCAAGACCAAAACTGTGTCAGTAAGTTTCATAGCAGTAGGACCTCTTTTTTAGAAGGTATGTTTTCCTACCAGTCTCAAAATTTTGTAGCACAAATCATAAATAGAGAATTACCCCCAAACTTCTTAACCAATGAGAATGAGTTATAATGCTGTCATTAAAAAATTTCTGAGAAAAGGATGCTCGGTTGAGTAAATAGCCAATTTTTTAGCCTCAGTATTATTTGAATATCACCTTTACAATGATACTCATGGTTTATGCAATTTGGTGAATAATATTAAAATCAAGAAATTTTAGAGTTGAAACTCAAGCAAGGATAGACACTTTGTAAAGCTAGCCTTTGAACTTCCCATAATAGGTATTTAGCATTAAAAAATAAAGATACTTTGTTATAAAACTAAGAATATAGAACATTTTCTGGACAATTTTGTGAAAATTTTCAGTGTTTTTAGTTTGCCCTAATATGCAGCATAATCAAAGCTATCACCCATAGGTTTGACAATAATTTTTATTATTCTTGATTCTTTAACGCTCATTAATGCTTGTACTTTAATGTTAAAAAATCATATGAGAGAGAAATATGGCCTGAATAAATATTTATTGGGAAATAAATTGCTATGTAAAATCATAGAAAATAAAATTTAGAGGGAAGATATAATAATCATAATAAAATTTCCAAATTAATTGTTGTCATTTGATAAGAGTCATAATAAAATAGTTTTCATCCTTTTTGACTGTGAGTTAGATAAAATGACTTATATTGTATCAATAGATTATCGAAAGAAAAATTTTACCATGGAGAAATCTAGCAAACATTACATTTATCAAGTGTTAAATATTCACATAATCAGAAACACTTAAAGTTGATATCAAGTATCAATTGATGAAGTCACTTTATCCTGTTTTAACTTATTTTTATACCAGAATCTCAGCTTAAGCGCAAGCTAGACATATCACCATCTATATGGAAGGCTCTTCTAAATTCCTAAAAATGGTTAGGTTACAAGACAAGGAAAGACTGAGAAACAGAGTCACCAATAAAGGACATGCTAAGAACAATATGGTATTTTTGATTGGATTCTGGAATAAGAAAATGAAATTAAACTGGCAAATTGATCCGCACAGCTGAGGGGTAGAAAGGGTAGAGTATTGGGGTCCTTGGGAAAGACAAATGGGTTCATTGATGATATTTGTGACAACGAAATTATGTGCATAAGAAAACATTATTAACAGTATTATAAACCACAGAATCTCAGTCAATAAAAAGTTACCATAGAAAGAAAATTTTAAATTTGTGAGAGAACTGATAGATTCTAAAGAAAAATTTGTAGTTTACTTAATATTGAAGTATCAATATTATTTTAATTTTTGACAAATAGAAGTACAATGGTTTCTTGAGATTTTGACTTTAGGGTAAACTAGGTAAGCTATTTAAACTAGATATTTGTTATCTTTGAAACATTTTTTAAGTCCAAAATTTTTCCAGAAAATACTATTGAACATGTGTAAATATATATATACGTACTAATGCATACAGCAATGAGAACTTAAAATATTTTATAAAAAGATACAGAAACTAATCATTTACATCAAGACCATTCTTTTCATAGAAAAAACAAATATCACTTCATTAGGTTCTTGATTATTTAAATCTAAGTATTAAAGTAATTTTTCTGTTATATTCAAAATATAAGCATCTTCCCAAAATTTTTTTAAAATTTGGGTTATGTATGCAAAGAACAATGACAGGTGAGTCATCAAATTAATATTATGCAGAATTTCTTCCACGTGTTATTGAGTACTGGCAGGACATAAGAGCTTCATAGAGCATTGAGTTTACAAAGAAAGGTATAACCAGAAATTTTATTATCAGATCTGGAAAGAGAACAACTTCTAATGGACAAAAAATTCTTTCAGCCAAACTTTGTAGTCTTCTGGACCACATCCACAATTCCAATGGTAAGTGGTTTAGAATGGAGAAACCATCTTTATTGTCAGAGAGCATTTATGATGCATTCAATAGTGTTAAAATTCTATCACAGAAAACCTACTAAATAACAGGTTGTAGAAATTTTTTCTCAGAAAGGACCAGTACTTGAAAATGAAATGATGTATTTGTGACGAATAGTACATACTTACTCATTTGTGGAATTAAAGTAAAAGTGATTTACATAAGATTGCTTAAATAATCAATTCAATTAAATAATCTCAAGACTGATAAATTATCCAGACTTAGGTCAATAACCCTAATGATTGAGAGCACATAAGCAAGATTTTTTTAGACTAGGGGAGAATCAGACATGAGAGATGTTTTATAGTTTTCATCACATTTTATCTCCTTTATCCTTACACTCTATTCTGTGAACTCTAACCACCTCAATCTTTTCAACTCAGGGTGTCTACAGAACCCTACAGGATTCACCCACCCCTTCTTCTCCCTGCTTCTCCAGATTTTATACTGGATGTAGTACACACTGGAAGATCTCTAAGTGGGGCAACCCAAAGGCTCACCTGATTTGTTTCCCTTTGCTTAGAGGTTACTGTTCTTCAGTCCTTAATTTTCAGTGACCCCGCAACACATTTTCTATATTTTGGCTTTATTTTCTTAGAAATAAGGATAAGAGAGCAAATCCACTCCCTTTTATTTCATGTTGGTGAAGGTCTGGATTCACAACCTTTTTCATAGATTATTTAGTTGTTCTAGCACTATTTGTTGAAGAGACAAATACTGTATGATATCACTGAAATAGGGAAACCTAAACAAAACTATTGTATTCACAGAAATGGGGTCAAAAGTTATTGCTAGAGATGGGGAATGAGTGAAAGGTAGACTGGCAAACATATATAAGCATTTAATTAGAAGATGAATAATGTCAGAATTTTATGTCATTATGACAGTGGTGTTATATAATTAAAATTTACTGAATGAGTTGAGTAGAACTTAAATGTACTCACACACAAAAGGTAAATATGCAAAGAGATAGATATGCTAAATTAGTAGGGGGAAATGCATATAAGAAGTGTATATTAGATCTTTATTATTTCTTCTTTTCCTTATGTAGGTGAATCAAGTACTTTTATATTGAATTTTACTTTTTTGCATTTTATGTACTCTGTGTGTTTGTATGACTAGCAGGGTTTATTTGCAATGAAAACTAATACATTTTTAATTTAATACAAGTGTTGACATCTTTATAAAGTTACAACATTGATCCCATTTGTTCTTTAATTGCATTGCATTTTATATTACACATTATAAATTTAAGAGGCATTACTATTTTGGTTTTAAATTGAACAGAATATTTTGAAGATACATAATATCTGTATGCAGATATGTTTTTGGGGAGTGGTTTGGCCATACTTGACTATACTCAGATATTACTTGAACTCTGTGCTCAGGGATCACTTCTAGCAGTGCTAAGAGGACCCTGTTGAGTGCTGAGCTTTTAACTGGAGTAGGCCACATTCAAGAGAGTCCACATTCAAGAGTGGGACTTCTGTAACTATATGTCTGGTGGTCCTACATAGGTATTTTAAGCAAAATATTTTATATTTTACAGAGATCTTTGTTTTGAATGTTGACTATTCCTTAAGTACAAGGTTCTAAGCTTTTACCCATTAATTCATGTGTGCATGCATATGCATGTGTGAGTGCATGAGTCTGCATGTGTGTCTGTGTGTATGTGTATTTCACCAGTCGTTATAGTACTGGTCAACCAAAACTAATTATATAAATTTATGTCAGTCTGAATATTTTTCTTCATTGCCGAAGACCCTTTGTTGGATCTTTCCCTCCACATTAAATGCGCAATCTTTTCTTTCTGGCATTGTTATTTTCTGATGATATCACCAAGTAATGTAACTTTATTCTCAAACTGCTGTAAAAACCTTTACTTTATCATTAGTTTTAAGCAATTTAGTAAAGATGTGCCTTGAGGAATTTTTTTTTTCTTTCTTTTGTTAGTTTTTGTAGTTATCTAATGTCTGTGGAAGGACTCTTTTCTTAAGAAATCGAGAGACACACAAGCTCTCTCCTTTCCTCTCCCCCTCCCCTCCATCTCCTGGTGAAAGAATGAGGTCCCTAGTGATATAACGCAGATGGAGCTCACTTCCAAGGGTTCTCAGGCTAGCACTGCAGACCCAACAGTTCTGTTTAGGTTTAGCAATTCAGTTCTGCTTGGACCCCACTGTTCTGGAAACCATAAGGTCATACCTTGTAGTTTTTGGTGGGGTGGGAAAGGACATGAGGTCCTAAGGATCTAATTTAGGGCCTTGTACATATGATCAAAGCTTCAGTTCTCAGATATTTCCTCAGCCCCTGATATTCAAATTTTATTTATTTATTTATTTATTTTGCTTTTTGGGTCACACCCGGCGATGCTCAGGGGTTTCTCCTGGCTCTGCACTCAGGAATTACTCCTGGCAGTGCTCGAGGGACCATATGGGATGCCGGGAATCGAATCCGGGCCAACACAGGCCAGCCGCGTGCAAGGCAAACGCCCTACCCGCTGGGCTATCGCTCCGGCCCCAACTGATATTTAACTTTTTAAAATAAAATATTTCTCTTTCCTGGAATAACTCTTACTTGAATATTAACTGCTATCAATCTACATTTAGTAGTAATTGTGTTCTTCTCCTACTTACTCTCAATTTTCCAGTTTAGATACTTTCTATTTTTGTTTTCTTGGTTTTGAGTGAAATAATTTTTGCTTCCATGCCTAATTGATAAACATATCGAATATGGCCTTCATTTCTGATAACTTTGCATTCCCTATCTTTCTCTTTTTGTTCTTTTTTAATAGCTTCTATGTCTTGAATAAGATCCCTTTTTCGTCTCCCGCTGGATATATAGTATAGCATGTAGTGAATTTACCTTGAATGTGAGTGGCGCCTTCCAAACCCGGTCATGACATAGGGTGTCCTGAGACCAATTGGAGTGATCTTCTGTAGATATACAGGAGTAAACACTCAGCACAACCTGTGTAACCCAAAATGAGAGAGATAGAGAAAGAGATATACCGCTCATCTTCACTCATGGAGTTCATCTTTTTCAATAGATCAGTCTGATAATGTTAATCTGCATAGTGTTTTGATTCCAGAGATAGCTTTATGTTTTATAGCACATTATCTAAAACTATAGTATTCTGTCTCTGGTCTCTGATTCATCTCCCATCTCTTTGTGTATTATAAGTTCTCTCATGTTTTGAGGGAAGGTTGAACCACACCAAATTATTTTCAGAACTTACTCTTTTTGTGATCAAGGATGACTTCTGATGTTGTACAGGTACCGTGTGCTGTCCCCAGGTCCAAATAAATGGTGCACAATACAAGCATTTTAACCCCTGTACTATCCCTTAACCCTTAGATTATATCTGGAGTCCCACAAAGCCTTTAGTTTGGGGAATGTAGATGTAAATTGTCAAGACTGAAATGCACTGGGATATTCTCTCACCTCCCCTTACTTCTAGTCTTCTGAAGGAATCTTTCTCAACTTTCTGAGTGTCCCACACACCTGAGGGGGAGTACTCTCAGTTCTCAGATGTGCCAATTGATTATATATTCTTAATTTATTACTATGAAACTCTGGAGAATAAGGTTTGCTCATATTTTTATTTTTAATTTATTTCTTATTGTTAAAAAGTTAGCAATGGCATGCATCTGATCTTGGAAAGAATGTTTTTCTGTCATGAGAGTAGATATCCAAAAGTAGAATTTCTGGGACATAGGTAAACTTAATTTAAGTTTAACTTAATTTAAGTTTAACTTAAATTAAGTTTACCGAGACCACCCCTCCATATTGTTTTCTATGGGGATGAACCATGTAACATTCCCACCAGCAGAGGATGACAGTTCCTTTCTCACCACATTCCTGAAAACACAGATTGTTTTCATTATTTTTGGTACTCACCATTTTCACTGGTGTGTGATGGTATTTCATTGTTGTCATGATTTGAATTTCAAATTAAGTGCAGAGAGCACTTTTTCATGCTCCTGTTTGTAATCTGTTGGTCTTACTCAGAGAAGTCCCTGCAGCGCCACTGGAAAAAGCAACAGAATAAAAATCAAACAAATGGGACTACATCAAGTTAAAGAGTTTCCTCATGACATAAGAAGCAAGGGCTAAAACAAAAAGACAGATAACTGAATGGCATAAAAAATCTGTAGTCAACACTTCAAGTACAGGGTTGGTCTCCGGGATATATAAAGTACTCATGAAGATCAGCAACAACAAAAACAACAAAAACAAAATCTAAAAAGGGGAAGGTAATAAACAGGAACATCTCACAGGGAGACCAGTAGATGGCCAACAGGCATTTTAATGGAAGATTTATCTGCCTTTTGTAGTCGTTGTTTATTTGGGGTGTTCCAGGATATACTCAACACTTATATTTGTCTCTGAATTTAGGTCTGTTGTATACACTCTTACCCACAGTACTATATTTTTTTGCACCAGATTTCTTTTCTTTCTACTATGCTAGAAAGAGAGCAAGCATTAGTCTTTTATTTGAAGAGTTTATTTGGGAGAATTTGTTTCATCTAGGTTTTTTTTCTATCATCAAACCAGCCTAGTGGATTAGAAAAAAAATATTAGAAATTGTGATCCAAATTGACTTGGTTGTCATGACAAAGTCAAAAGTCATTTGCAATGTTATTAAAAATAAGGAAAAAAATCCCTATAATATAATTATGAAAGTGTTGTCAAGAAAAATGGGATTTTATCTTAGTCACTGGGATACCTACTCTAAGGAAGTCTGTTAGTACATTGAATGTTTCAGAACATTTTAGAACCTTATCTCTGGGCATAGTTCCAGAACTCTGTTCTCAATGTTGATCTATATGCAATTTGAAAAAATTGGAAAGTAAGAATTAATTATATCCTACATCCCAACAGTAAAAAGGAACATATAAAATAATGTAGTATTATCAAAGTGGAAATCTCAGCCAAGAGTGAGTTTCAAATTGTTTAATTACTTGCTTTATTATTTGATCAATTTATTCATTACTTTAATGGGTTGGTCATTAAATATAGACTAAGGTGATTGATGTGTAGTTTTATTGAAGAAAGAGGCATAAAAATAACAAGTGACAATAAATATCTCAAGATGTTATCATTGAGGTACACATGTTCAGTGAATTTTATATATTTTTATATTAATATTGCATCAACAAGATATCACATTTGGATAACTGAACTATTATAAAAGTAATTGAACTATTTTATTTTTTAATTTTTTTTTAGTAATTGAACTATTTTAAAAGTTTTTTTTTCTTCCCTCTTGAATTAGTTTGAAATTGGAGACTAAGAGACAGGTTATTGTGATTGGACACAAACAGGTAGTACTGGCTAAATAGAAGTTCTGGCAATGAAGCAGAGTTCAAACAGCAACCATCTGTTTTCAGTGACTGAATGATGGTTCTCAGAGATGCACTGATGATATATTTGCAATAGAAAAAGATGAGAACAGGTAAGGAGTTAATGGATACTATTTAAGTTTGGGAAAGATTCAACTTATATAATTATGTAGTGCTTGGTCAAGTTATCAAATGATAATATGCTGTTTTTATTCTTATAGTTTCTATTTTATAAGAATAGAGAAATTATGAAGTTAACATATTTAGGTTGCTTCTTAAGAAAATCTCATCTTTAACAGCTAGGTTTCAGAGGTAAGGATGTTTCCAAAAATTCTTATATGGAAGAGGTTATCTAGCTAATCACTGTATCACTGTATCACTGTCTTCCCATTGTTCATCGATTTGCTTCGAGCAGGCACCAGTAATATCTCCATTATGTCCTGTTGCAAACAAGTGTAGCCCAAGGGCATCTGCATACTCAGGGACAGGAAGAGCCTCAAACCATTCTTCATGTCATGGAATTGAGGTCCATAATTGTTATCAGTTTTTGGCATATCAAATAAAACATGGGTAGCTTGCCAGGCTCTGTCGTGTAGGTGGTATACTCTCAGTAGAAGGCCCTCATCTCGAGCATTTACTGATGAAACTTAAAAGGGAAAGATCAGATTTTTCTCTTGGGTGGAGCTCTGAGGAACTATGGAGTCTGGATGTTGAGAATGACTGAACTCATGATGTGTGGTTTGCTCTGGCTTCTTGCTAGGTTTACTGGGATGATGGGTATAAGTTAGAACCTGCCTAGAACTGTACACAGCGTACAAATGTGAAAGATCCTGGGATGACCTGATCCTAAAATCAGTGCTATCTAATACTGTCGAGTGGACAATGTAGCTGTGGGTTGGTGGGGGTCTCCTGGATCGAGGAGCCCAAATCTCCGCTCTAAGTCGGGCCAGCATGGCCCCTAACCAACACGTGTGAGTGAACCCTTGGAACAATATTGGACTCTGCCAGGGGCTGGCTGAGCCCCTTACCAGGAGGTCAGCTCCATGGGCTGCTTCCACGTGAGGCCGAGTGGCACAGCTGTGGGTCTGGAGTGGACGGGTCAGGATCTCTTCTGGGGTTGCTGACGGAGCTTTGGGTCTGGTGTGTGTCTCTCTTCATTTCTTAGATGAAATATTAGGTAAACATTTCATCTAAATTCAGTAATAAAAACCACTGCTGTCAAAATAATAAGTATAGCTCCTCCTCAGGAATCCCACAGGTGTGCAAAAGAAGAAAAAACATAAATAAGAAAAATATGTTATAATTCCCTTAAACAGGAAAACTTATAGTTGAAAAGACTAGATTAAGTTATTTTCATTTTATTACATTTCTGGTTAATTATATCATAATTTGTTAATCTATTATTGAAGCAAATATCATAATTTGTTAATCTATTATTGAAGCAACCTAGGTACTATTTTAGTTCTTAAAAATTTGAATCTTGGGGCCGGAGCAATAGCCCAGTGGGTAGGGCATTTGTCTTGCTCTCGACTGGCCTGTACCAGCCTGGGTTCTATCCCGGCATCCCATATGGTCCCCGAGCACTGCCAGGAGTAATTCCTGAGTGCAGAGTCAGGGGTAACCCCTGAGCATTGCTGGGTGTGACCCAAAAAAGCAAAAAAAAAAAGAATTGAATCTATAATCATGTAAGAATCTTGACATTTTATTTTGAATTTTCCTGAGCTAATAGAGCAGACTAATCACTTTAGAATATTTTTATCTCTGAACAATGACATGCATTTAGATTAAAATATAAAGTTAGTGTGCATGATTGCATGACTTTAGTTGCAAATCTGTTTACATTAACCAAATGATTTGGTTAATGTAAACTAATATTTATATTGATTTTTCTAGATGAAAAAATCAAGTTACCAATTACACACTCAGAAATATTTGTTAAAAAAAAGTTTTCCTATTTTATTTGTTAAATAAAAAGAAACAATTTTCAACAGAATTGAAACCATGAGATCTAAGTGGCAAGTACTGAAATGTTGTAATGTGCATTTCAACTTGACAGGCAGAGGCTTGAAATGGGGTGGAATAGTGGGATGGGGAGAGAATCTGGGAACAGTGGTGAAGGAAAGATGATACACATGGAGGATTGGTGTTGAATTGTTGTATGTCTAAAATTGGTCATTTCTTGTATCACTTGTCTTCCTGTTGTTCATCGATTTGCTTGAGCAGGCACCAGTAACATCTCCATACATCCTGTTGCAAGCAAGTGTAGCCCAAGGGCACCTGCTTGCTCCAGGGAAAGGAAGAGCCTCAAACCATTCCTTTAGGTCATGGAAATGAGGTCCATAATTGGTACTGGGTTTTGGCATATCAAATAAAACATGGGTCGCTTGCCAGGCTCTGCTATGTAGGTGGTAAACTATCAGTAGAAGGCTCTCATTTCGAGCATTTACTGATGAAATTTAAAGGGGAAAGATCAGGTTTTCGTTCATAAATGTAAAGACTTGATCACTTGATAACTTGACTTCCCGTAGATCATTGATTTACTCGAGCGGGCACCAGAAACATCTCAATATGTCCTGTCACAAGTGAGATAGCCCAAGGGCATCAGCCTGCTCCAGGAACATAAAAAGCCTCAAACTGTTCCATGAAGTCATGAGAATAAGGTCTATAATTGTTACTGGTATTTGGCATATCAAATACGACACGGGCAGCTTGCCAGGCTCTGCCATGCAGGTGGGATACTCTTGTAGTTACCTCAAGCGGCCGTGCAAGCTGGGCTGTGATCAGCTCTTCTGTTGAGTGGAGCTTTGAGGAGAGGAGAGTCCGGATGTAGAAAATGGCGGCCCTCATGGTGTGGGGTTCCTCTGGCTTCTTGCGAAGCTCTGCTGGGGCGGCAGGCCAGTGCTAGGGCCTGCCATCCCTCCTGGGTGCCTCGTGGTTAGCTGGGCACAGGGAGAGCAAGTAGCAGCTCTTCCCTGTATGTGTGAGTCTCTGGATCAGCATACCTACCCCAAAGAAGGAGGGAAAAAAAAGGTAAAGACATAAAAGAAAAATTTAAGAAGAGATGCAATTCTCCTTTCAGGTACTCCCACGCTTTTAGAACCTTGCAGAGGGAACAACAAAACAAAAAGCAAAATCTTTCACACCAGAAGTATGCTGGTGTTCCTTCCCACAGCAATATTACTTTGATATTTGATCAGCTTTTTACTTACCCAATGGACACATTCCCTTAATAAATGATGCCTATGAGTGGACATATTTTGATACAGATGCATAAGCACTAAAGTAACCTTGTTAAAGTGAAAGTCTTTTGATGAAATAGATCAAACTTTACAGAGTGCTTTATTCAGCCTAATTGATCTATCAAACTTTACATTCATAAATATGGATCACCAACTAAAGATAGCCCAAAAGTTTGAGACAACCAACAAGATAAATGTAAAGGAAAAATTAAAAAGAAACAATAAATGACTTGAGGAAAAGAACAGTTTCCAATGAATACAAGAGAATGGGAAAGCACTCTGATTCAAAAGACTAGGTACTAAAAATTAAATATAGGTACTGGAGCCATAGTACAGAGGGTAGGGTGTTGCATGTGTTAGAACCAGGTTCGATCCCTAGCATCCCATATGGTGTCATGAGCACTGCCAGTACTAATTCCTGAGTGAAGAGGCAGGAGTAACCCCCTGAACATTGCTGGGTGTGGTCCATAAAGAAAAAAAAGATATATAAATAAATGTATATAAAATTAGATTGATCTCAAAAAAGCAATAATGTCTGAAAATAAATTTATTCTAAAATTGTATAAAAGGACTAGATAAAAAGCACACATGAAATTCATAATAATTAAGGATAAATTGATAATACTCCAAAATATAAAATAAGGAAATGAAAATAATACTGATGTATTTAAAATTTTTCTAAAATGTTTTTGTAGGAGTTTTAGAAAATATATGAAAGAAATTTATATGTATGTATTATTTAATTTTTAAAAAATATATTTAACGTAGTTTCAGTTATCAGCAATGAATGATCACCAAAGCACCATTAGCTGTGAACCCTGAGGACAACTGAATGTAGCCAGCACACTAAATGTCAAACAGAAAAATAAAGGGAAAGCTAAATTTTTACTCATCAAAGAAAGACACTGAAAGTCTACCAACTGAAAGAGTCATTTTATGACAAATATTACTGTCATTTCAGAACTCAAAAGATAATAAGAAAGTTGTAAAAGTTTCTCGGGAGAAGGGAAAGCAGAGGAAATACTCTGGTAAACACAGTTTATCGGAGGAAACATATGCATACTGAAAGGCAGTGATTGTGATTCTGAACTCATGAGCTGGTGACTTGGCCATAGGAAGCAAGAAACAGATCATAAACAAAATATTAAAAGAAAGCTGAAGTAAGCACTGACATTCATATAAATATTAAAAGCTATTTAACATTTGAAACTAGAAAGTAAGTTTGCCTTTGTGCCACAAAATAAGAAAAGAAATACAAAATTGCCCTTGCTGTAAGTGATTCTAAATGTTTTCTTCCTTCATTCCTCTCTCCCTCCCACCCTCTTTCTTCCTTCCATCATCCTTCCTTCCTTCTCCTCTCCTACCTCCCTTCTTATTTTTCCTCCCTTTCTTCCTCCCTCTTGCTTGCTTTCTTAGGCTTCTTTTCCATTTTAGTTCCATTGCCACACTAAGGCAGTGTTCTCTTGAACTATTTCAAATTTATCTTAGCAAACAGACCATATATGCATATTTTAATTGCTCCTGTCAATTTAGCAATTTTTAAATGTAAAATACAGGTGGATGAAAATAATGAAACTATTTTCAATTTTTTATATGTCAGAGCAGGGTGCTCAGTCATGTGTCAGAACTTTTAGTACATAATGTTAATGATTTAATTACTTAGATGAGCTGGCCAGGCAAAGGGAACAATCAATGCTCTTCAACAAGGAATTAATCCTATTTAGGTTGAACACTTAAATGCTCTCTATTTATTGCAAAACAGAAGACAAAAAGACAGGACAACTTATGTGAGAAGATTATAGTGCTGCAATGTTGCCCTGACTATTCTGTTAGGGCCTTTTCAGTTGAATGGTTATGAGAAAACGGAAAACAGGATGATAAACCTTGGGTGTGTGTGTGTGTGTGTGTGTGTGTGTGTGTGTGTGTGTGTGTGTGTGTTTTATTTTCAAGAACCATGGATTACCATAAGTTATTTTCAGATAAACATGTTGGTAGTTGATGGCACAAGGCAGTGATAAATCATTAGTTTGGCAGGAAATTTAAGAACAAGCTTTCGTGAATACACTGTGTATTCAGACCTCCACACTGGCTATTTTAGGGCTAGCTCTGTCAAATAATGTTGATGTCTATAATATTGGTGACTGAATGAGTTGGTGTCATAGTGTTTCAGAAATAAAATCACATATATTTTAACGTTTTTTGCTTTGCATTCTTTTCAAATTTTTATTCTTTCAATAATTGGACATTCTTTCAATATTGGACATTTTATTTAAAAGTGAAATTGTTCTTGGGTCTGAGCCAAAGCAAATATTGTTATGTTGACACTCATTTTGCTGCACATCAGTCATATCTGCAATAAAATAGGATATTGGAAAGACTCTGTGCTCATTTACACAGAGCTAGAATTTGTTAAATGTGACTTTCTGGTTTTTTTTTTTTTTTGCGTTTTTGGGTCACACCCGCGATGCTCAGGGGGTTTCTCCTCGCTCTGCACTCAGGAATTACTCCTGGCGGTGCTCGGGGGACCATATGGGATGCCTGGGATCGAACCCAGGCCGGCATGGGCGTCGCGTGCAAGGCAAACGCCCTACCCGCTCCGGCCCCAAATTGGACTTTTCATAGTCTTTCATTTTGATGGATTGCAATCATTCACGAAAAATGGAATAGCTAGTGTTTTGAAGGAAGAGGTGATTCGTTAGTGATATCTTTTTGGAAATCTAACAATATTAGTATGACCAAAAGCAACGCTTGAAATTTATCCAGAGGCTATTTCATTTTTGGCAAAAAAATCTGGAATCTTATTTGAGATGGCAATAAAAGATTTCCATGAGGCTTATGATTCTGAGAAAAGGAATTTCTTAAAGGTACAAGAGAAAGATTTGGAACTAAAAAGGAATTCTGAAGGCCTTCCCATTTTATACATTATATAGAAAATTGTTATAATTTAGGAAAATTATTATAATTTGAGATTCTTTTTTCAGATCGATAATCTAATCATTTAGACAACTTAATCGCTTCTGAAGGAGGCTTCAGAAATCTGGAAAAGGGCCAAATTTTCCCAGTGTTAAGTGGTATTAAGATTTCTTTCCTTTATACCCATCTCTAAAACTCTTTGCCCTTTTCCTTTGAACAATGAGGTTGTTGATCTGATGTTTTTCAAAGGTTTATTTAAGCTCTAATGGCCAAAAATTTTTCAATGTCTTTTTTTATTTTGCCACCATGCTATTCATATTTACCCCTATTTAAATTAATAAATAAAAATTAATTCATCAGAATTTTCACAGCTGTCCAAATGCTTTTATGTTTCGTTATTTTCCCGATATCGAATTTATGCTAAAACTTTTGGCAATGCAAGATTATGTCTTATGTATTTCATCTCAGTTCCCATTCAATTGAAACATGTGCTGTAAAAAAAATTAAATGCCTGTGTATGCATATGTATATAGTCAGATTGATAATAGTTTTCAATTTCAGAAACTAATAAAACTATATAAATATAATTATGAAATAATGGAAGAAAAATTAAAGAATGGGGAGATTAGCAATAGTTACTTTAAATCAAGATTTCCATTTTCTTATACTTTACAGTGTCTAGATATCCAAACATGCCAAAGAAAGCAAAACATAAATCTACTTACTAATATATTCTGAAATGTCATTTGCTATTTTTCTAAGTAGTCTGAAAATTTCCAGAGGTAGAGCCAATAATCAATGACCAGAGAAGCAGATGCACTAAAGAAAGAGTTCTCCTAAATGTGTTCCTATACTTTAAGATTTTACGCTACTTCTTAGAAAAATAATTTTATAGTGTTTGAGAAAATGCTACAAACTGTAAAAGTATCTATTCACAAGTTATGTAAGCAGAATAATGTATAATTTCAGTCTTTGTATATTATTTGAGGAATTAATATTTCATGATTTAAATTAAATTGAAAAGTTTTATAATTTAACACCTACTTAGCAGGAGGAACTGTATCTGTTGATTAAAATGTATATTTGAGAATGTTAAAAGGTTAAGTGCAGCTACTTCCTCATTTGTATGATTTCATTTTGACTTCAACTTTGCTACACTTATATCAGTCATTGTCATAATTGGCAAATACAGTTACAGTTGTATTAACGAGAATACTTATCTTAAATAAGTAAAGCAAATAGCTTATTTGAAAACTAACTCAAGTAATGTCGTTGTCATAGTCATTATTGTTTCAAGTCTTTCCTCAGACCATGCCAACTATGAGTTTTTCACTACTCTCCTACTATGTTCAGTCTGAAACAATGAGCATTCATTTTGTAATTAAATGTTAATGCAATCTGACCATTCCCATTTACAAGGACTCTATCATTAGTTTCTATTTCTATCTACCTCAGTTGTATTATCTCTTACATTCTCCATCTGAAAGTTTTTATAAAATCAAGCATACAGTGCTTTTCAATACATATGAGTGGTGTACTATATAAATGGAAGTCAAGATAAATAGATACATTCTACATGTTAAATCTATAATAATTAAATAAGATAAAAATCTATAAATTTATTTTGTTTTAGGTTTGCACCTAATAATTGTACTCAATATTCTTAGAAATGTTATCTAATATTTAATTTCTTTTAAACACTTTTGTTGACTTAGTCCTTGAGCATACAGAGTACTCACCAAAACAATCTGACCATTCCCATTTACAAGGACTCTATCATTAGAAGAAAATGTGTTAAATGCTAAAAACATAATGCATTTCCAAAATCTAAGAATTGAGCCCAAATATATGTTATAAATGTTGGGTGATCATAAAAGGTCAACATAGGCTCATTAATTCTAGCCAATGTATCAGAAGGTAATGGACTTCCCACTGGTAGCTATAACTGTGTAGGGACAGGAAATCTCTATGCCCTTCTCTCGATTTTGTTGTGACCTTAGGATTGTCCTTTAAAAGAGTCTTTAAAATAACAACACTATTAAGACACATTTATATTATAGCATGTTCTTCCTGATAAAGCCCAGTTTTAGATTTAATAATCATGCTTTTTAAATTTATTTGCAATCCTCTGGTGTTCATGTGTGTTTATCGGCATGAGTACATATTTGTGTATAAAAGTCCATATATGTGTGCTTATGTTTCTTGACATTCAAGTCATATCTACAGGAAGTCCTAATTTCTCCATCACAGTATGGTCTATTTAGCCTGAATATTGACTGAGTTCCAATCTTGGTGTAATCTTATGATATCTTTACCTTTCCCTCAAGTTCCCTGAAGTTTCATATGTGTTCTTAAATAAGACTTCTCCCTATGTTTGATAATTATATTTTCTCATAAAATTAATTCTTTCCTAAGTTTTTATGATATTGAAGGATACTATGGCACATGGGAAGTAGGTTTGGGATTCTTTTATTTTCTAATACCCAGAAATTTTATACTGCTTAGAAGCAGTTTTCATTGACATGTTCCCAGTTTCCTATTGCTCTAAATTCTATTATACTTAAATCTTTGCTCTACAATCATAAGGAATGTTTTTTGGTATCTTGTCTATAAGAAACATATATAAAGTTACATTTGTTATACTTTTGAGTGCTTTATTGAAATAGTAAACAAAAACATGCTTCAGAAAGGCAAATATTTATCAGACACTGTTTGGTAGACATTGCTTGAGTGTCACATATTATCTTTTTATTAATTTTATTCTCCAATAATTTTATTTTACTGTCCACTAAGTAATGTGTACTTAAAATAAATGTAGCAGATTTTTATGCAAATGAGGTACCCATATTAACAGGTTATGCCAATTTTGAGATTATTTGAGAGGGTAGGTAAAAAGTGAAGTAGCAAGATGTTTTAGAGAAGATGAAGCATATTTTAATAGAAATATTCTCCAGAATTTATTTCAAAGGCAGAAAGAAAATGAATGGGGCAGTCATCAATGTTACTACATAATATATTATTGCCAGAATTCTGTTAACCAAATATTGATTGAAAAATTAGTTTTTATGAAGAGAAAAGCTAAATAAACTATTCTCAAGTAGTCTGATACTCATGAATACAATTTTAATACTAAGAACAGATATTTTCATTTAATATTTAGAACAGATATTTTCTGGAATGTGGAATTGTGTTTTTGAGAAATACTATCAGCTTTGGGAGAAAAAAAATTTCAGTGATTGTGCATTCTTTTCTAATCAAATCAATTAGATTTGGCCACTCTATTTTATGAGCACCATTGGAGCCAGATTCATTTTCAACTATATTTATTAAGCTGTGGACAGGAAAAAAAAAGACAAAAGTTTTGTATTATATCATACTATGTTGGATCCAGGTACTATAGCTGTGTGCACTCAATGAGTGGACTCCATTTTTATTATTTATTTGTTTGTTTGTTTGTTTGTTTATGTATTTGCTTATTTATTTTTTGTTGTCTTGGGTCATACCAAATGATGCTTAGGAGTTACTTCCTGGCTTTGAACTCAAGAATTACTCCTGGTGGTACTTGGGGAACCATATGGGATGCTCAGAACAAAACTAGGGCTGCTATGTGCAATGCAAATGTCCTACCCACTGTACTTTCGCTTTGGGTCATTGGACTCCATTTTTTAGTAGGCTGAGATGGATTAACTCTTGATTGCATCCTCTGATACTGAAGGTAAGTAAGGTAAGGTTGAGTTTTGGGATTATTTTAGGAATTACAGAAACATTATACTATGCAGTCTACACCTTAGTCATGTCTTACCTCAATTACCCTAAGTGATAAAGTGAAAAATATAATGTGGATCAAAAAATAGAGGTAGAAACATTTCCCTGAAGGGAACATTTTTATGGCTAATAGGTAGGTATATAAAAAACATTCATCATCACTTATTATCACAGGAATGCAAATAAAAATGACAAAGAGGTATCATCTTGAAATAGTGAAAATAGCATATGTCAAAAAATACTGGAAAAGACAATTTTGGTGGTGTTGTATAAAATTGGAATCCTTGTACACTCACTGGTGGCGGGAATATCATTTGGCCTTGTAAACCCACTTTTCGGATCTGTTCAAAAAACACAATAGCATTCATCTAAAGTTATTATGCAAATGTAAATTTGTTCTTGTGCTAGTAAAATAGCTAGAATATAAGAAGCAACCCAAACTTCCAATGACAATTGAATGGATAAGTTCTGGGATTTATATAACAGCAGTTTCCTTTAAGCAGTTCTATTTCTTGAGTTTAACCAAATGAACAAACCAATATGTGGTCTTCTTGGTAGAGATTTTAGGCAGTGTCAGTCTCATAGAAAATTTTCTTTCATGGGTTAATCAAAGGAACAGAAAAAAATTGCAGCAAAACTTTTAGTTCAATCCCTTGGTGTCTATATACTTATTGTACATAACATTATTTACCTTTCTAAAGACTAAATTTTAAGTATCAAATTTTTAGAAATAGTGATAGTAGTAATGTGCCTAAGTGCAGATACAAGATCTCTCTCTCTGAGAATGTTAAATAACATTAAATAAAATGTCATTATTTCCCTCTCTTTACGATCATATGAAGTAACATTTATTAAAGACCTCCAAATGCTTTCTGATTTATAAATACTTTGTCATTATAATAATTATACAAATATGGTAAGAAATATGTTACTTCAGTTGTATTTTTTTAAATGACAAAAACTCCCATGATTTATAGTGTATTTACAATTTCTATAACTAGGGATATTTTTGGCTTATATTCAGAATTATACAGCTTTTAAAAGAGACTCAGAAGTTTCTTTCCTCTATATGACTTGTTCTCTTGGGAAAAATATAGTACCAGCAGTTATAGAGACATGTGAAGAGACTCACATGTCTCTATAACTGAGTCATTGAGTCATTTCTGTTAAATTATAGGAAGAATAAATAAGTTATTTAGAGAAGACCTAACAATTATTTACAGATATAGGATACTATGATAAATCATGAAATTATTATAATCAATTATTGCAGACAATTATAAAATGAAGTGTTTAATAATATGCTTTCTTCTCTCACTCCTAGTTTTCTGTGTCCTTATTCTCTTTTTCATGTTACTATATTTTACTGTGTATTTTGTAACTACTTTAACCATATTTTAATGCATTCAGCAATGTGAAATAGTCTATAAATTATTATTGCATATTAAATAACTGAGTAAATGAATATTCAAATCAAGAATTAAAACATGAATAAATTAAAATATATCCTAAGGCTTAATTTGTTGTAAGTTTTTTTTTTTTACAAGAAATGAAAATAGGAATTTATTTAAGATATTGCATTTCTCAACATTTAGTCTTATTGTTTATGCAATAATTTTAGATTTGTTTAGACATTAGGCAACATTTTAGTAAGGTCTTTTTTTTTTTTTAATTTTAACAATTTTTTTAATTTTATTATACCACTTTGAGATATACAATAACAAAGGTGTTCATCATTGGTTCTTGGTAAAAGAGTGTTCCAACACCCATCCCTCCACCGGTGCCCCATTCCCATCACCAATGTCCCCACATTCCCTCCAAAATCCCCATCCTGCCTCTATAGCAGGCACCTTTTCTTTTCCTCTATCTCTCTCTGTCTCTGTATCTCTCTCTCTTATTTTACACATTGAGGTTTGCCCTACAGACATTAGGATTTGTCATGTAAGTCTCTTTGTGTATATTCAATGGTGAGTTCTAGTCCAACATTACCAAGCCCCACACTTAGTAAAACACTTGTATATATTTATATCCCATTAATGAATGCAGTCATTCTATATCTGTCCTTTTCCTTCTTACTAATTCACTCAGCATGATAGTCTCATATTTAGATATGATAAACTTAATATAATGGTTTGAGGCTCTTTATGTTCCTGGAGCAAGCGGATGCCTTTGGGTTCTACTAGCATGAGTCAGGACATATGGAGATATTACTGGTGCCCGCTCTAGCAAATCGATGATGAACGGGAAGATAGTGATATTGATAGTGATGATAGTCTCCATGTCCATCCATTTGCAGGTAAATTTCATAATTTGGTCTTTCTGACAGCTGCATAGTATTCCATTGTGTAGATATACCACGGTTTCTTTACCCAGGCCTCTGTTCTCGGGCACTTAGGTTGTTTCCAGATTCTGTAAATCTTGAATAGTGCTGTGATGAATACAGAAGTACAGATATTGTTTCTGCTATGTGTTTTTGGGTGTCCAGGATATATTCCCAGGAATGCTATTGCTGGGTCAAATGGGAGCTTAATATGTAGCTTTTGGAGGACCCTCGAGGATGGTGGGACTGGGGTTTCCGGTGCCCCTCAGTTGCCTTCTGCAGCAGGGAAATCAATTGCCTTGCACACAGCTGACCCGATTTGATCCCACACATCGCTTAAGGCAACCCGAAGTTTGCCACGTGTATCTTTGAGCCTAGAGTCAGGAATCAGTCCTGGTGTAGCCCCTAAACAAGCCAAATGAGGCACGAAGTGGAGATGTTCCCCTCCACAAATTAAGGAAGGAGGGATTGGCTTTGCCCAACAACTGAGGCTGCCCCTGCAAAAGGCCGCTCACCAGTGAGGCCGAAACTGCCCTGTATCGTGCCAAGCTACTCTAGAACTCTCGGTGACAAGCACGCAGTGTCTGGGCTTTTCCCAATGTTCAGCGCCTCCATAGTGCACCTGTTGAATGACAGGACTAGCTAGATTGGGAGTTTTGCTGTTTTAGCCAATCACACCTTAATCCATTTACATTTACATTTTCTTTTTTTTTTAATTTTTTTTATTTTTACAATTACAAAGATATACAATTAAAAGTTCATATTTGGGTTTTGGTCATACAGTGTAGCAGCACCCATCCCGCCACCAGTGCCCACCTCCCACCACCAACGCCCCCGGTTCCCCCCTCCCCCAGCCCTCCTCCATGGCAGGTTCTTTATTTCTTTCCATTTCTCTATCTTTCTCTTTTCCTTCCTCTCCAGGCTATGGATTACAGAACATACATTAAAGGGTTGTCATGTGTATCCTTTTGCCTCTATTTAATGCTCAGTTCTAGGTTGGCATTAGTACCCTCACAATTGTTAGCACACTGTTCCATTTTCTGTCTTACCTAGCCTCTGACACCCACACGTTTTTGATAATTTCCACCTTTGACAGGACCTCCTGATGTATGTTTTACTTGACCTTGGATATTGGTATCATAATATGTACCTATATATTTATGTTATGCAGATAAATGCAGTCATTCTGTAACTGTCTCTCTCCTTCTGGCTAATTTCGCTCAACATAATCTTCTCCATGTCCATCCATTTGTAGGCAAATTTTATAACTTCATTTTTCCTAACAGCTGCATAGTATTCCATTGTGTAGATGTACCAAAGCTTCTTTATCCAGTCATCGATTTTCGGGCACTCTGGTTGCTTCCAGATTCTGGCTATTGTGAATAATGCTGCTATGAACATAAAAGTAGGGATGGTGTTTCCGCTGCGTATTTTTGGTTTCCCAGAGTAGATTCCCAGGAGTGGTATGGCTGGGTCAAATGGGAGTTCAATTTCTAGTCTTTGGAGGAAAGTCCATATTGTTTTCCAGAAAGGCTGTACCAGCCAGCATTCCCACCAACAATGAATGAGTGTCCCTTTTCCCCACATCCACACCAGCACTTGTTGTTCTTGCTCTTTTGAATATGTGCCAGTCTCTGTGGTGTAAAGTGGTATCTCATTGTTGTTTTGATTTGCATCTCTCTGATGATGAGTGATGATGAGCATTTTTTCATATGTTTTTTGGCCATTCGAATTTCTTCCTTGCTGAAGTTTCTGTTCATTTCTTGTCCCCATTTTTTGATGGGGTTGTTTGTTTTCTTCTTGTAAAGTTCTACCAGTGCCTGATATATCCTGGATATTAACCCCTTATCAGATGGGTATTGGGTGAATATTCTTTCCCATTCTGTGGACTGCTTTTGTATCTTAGTCACTGTTTCTTTTGAGGTGCAGAAGCTTTTCAGTTTCATGTAGTCCCATATGTTTATCTTTTCTTCTAGTTGCTTTGTTAGTGATGTTTCACCTTTGAAGATGCCTTTAGCTTCAATGTCGTGGAGGGTTTTTCCTATATTTTCTTCAATGTACTTTATGGATTCAAGTCTGATATTGAGATCTTTAGTCTTAATTTGTTGTAAGTTTTTAATTTAGAGGTAAGGAAGTAAATATCAAAAAATCATGATAAAGTAAAGCTTGTATTTAAATGTGTTATTTAAAAAATTTATAAGGAAAAAGATGCATTGTTTCTAATAGAAGAGGATGTATTGATTTGAGAGATGAGATATGCATAAATTAATTTAAATAATTTTAAGATGTTAAATCTTTTGACATAGTAAACAGTTATGATGGCTAAGTTGTAACATAGAGATAACACTTGAAAAAACTATTTTATATCTCTTTATATTAATATTATACCAAGTATAGGAAAAGCATGGAAAGTAAAGAAATTTTTAACTTGAGCAAGCACAATAAAAAAATCAGGGAGGATAAATAAGCTCCATGTGCTAAAGACAGAGAGCTATTTGACACATAAGAGCAGGGCAAAGTTGGTTTAAAACACAATTTTGATTTTTATCATGAATGACACTGAAAACTCAGCTGAACGATTTTTATGATCAGGGAAGTGACATTTAGTAGTTGGTATTTTGTTTTTTGGACCTGATACAGTAGTGACTGTTAACAAGAATTCGTGGTGTGATTAGTGCAATTAGAAAGCTATTAAACTTTCTATTGCAAAGACATAGTTCTGAGCAACTGAATTAATAGTGGGAAAGAAAAATAAGAGAAGATTGGTACATTTCAGAATTGACTACTTTAATAACCTGCCAAGTGGGTAAAAGGGGGAAAAGGGCTAATTTCCACTTTAGCTTTTAAATTAAAAAAAAATTCAGTGATTGGAAGCTTGGTGAAATGGAGATAGGAAGATTAGAGAATTCATTGCAATGGGAGAATAAAATGAGAAAGTTCATTCTGGTAACTTCTGATACAATATTGTGGCAGGGAGCTGACAGTATGGTGAGAGGGTATGGCTAGATATCAACTCTTTGTGAACCTTTGGATAAAGGTAAGAAATGAACCTATGGAAGTTTCAGTATTAGTGAAATTAAATAGCTGAGGAACATAAGAAGAAAAAGAATAATATATATTTGATTAATATTTATTGTGTTCTTTTCCTTGAAGTCCTAAAATTTATATTACACTGATTATATATATATATATATATATATATATATATATATATATATATATGAAGGGAATTTGATAATATAAATAGGTGTTGCTGATGACAAAGATGAGAAGTTTCAGCAAGTATGTGCCGGTGTTTGAAATAATTTATTTCAACAGAAGATCCTAGAAAAATCCTTTGGGGAGCTGGACTGATAGCACAGTGGGGAGGGTGTTTGCCTTGCATGCCAACACAGGTTCGATCCCCAGCAGCCCATATGATCCCCTGAGCACTGCCAGGAGTAATTCCTGAGTGCAGAGCCAGGAGTAACCTCTGAGCATTGCTGGGTGTGACATTCCCCCTAAAAAAGAAAAGTCATTTGGGAATAAAACAGTATTTACTTAATTTTATTATTTGGGTTTGAGGGTTGGGTGTATGCAGGGTGCCCAACCAGGGATGCCAGATGTCGGGAAGTCACCAGGTCCCTGACAGTGCAGGGAAGAGAGTTCCCTTCTACCTTCAAGCTGGCAGGGAATGGATGAAGACTCAGGAATCCGATGCAGTTTTAAAAGTCTTTACTTATCACAGGTTCAGGCATACAAATCAGCAATAGGAAAAACCAGGTGCTTAGATTCCCGGCTAGAAGCCCAGCCACGTGTAGACCAAGATGGCGGCCACCACGTGTTAAGGCCCTGTAGAGCGGAGACAAGGACAAGTCTCCAAAGAAGAGTTCAAGCCCCAAAAGAAAGCTGAAAAAGAGAGAGAGTGAGAGAGAGGAAGCAGGTTGTTTTTATACCCCAGAAACTCAGACCTCCCACTATTATGGGAAGCAGGAAGGGTCAAATGCCCTTAGGTAATTTCTCCCAGCACCTCACCTAGGCTCTATTATATGCTAATGTTTTGAGACAACATCTGCCTGAAAATGTCTTTATAGGGTAGAGAAAGGGGTTTCTGAGATGGCATGTCTCTGTACCAAAGACTAATACTAATTCCAGTTAAATATCTCTCCAAGCCTTCACAAGAGTCTAGTCTACTTCACGGTAGTTTTGTATTTTAGTTGCCTTTGAGTTTTCAGGGGAGCCATGCTTGTTTGCTTGGAGGCAAACAGCATTTCTCTCTGGTCTAATTACCTAGAGATCCAACTTGGTCAGGCAAATATGCTGCTAAGATCTAGCTAGTCCCACGATGATTGTGGTAGCATGAGAGAATATTAATACCAGCCAGTATAGAATACATGGTCAGATAAACTGCCACATTTAAACTACCCCCTTATCTACAAAGTGATTTGCAGGAGGCAATCCAGGGCAGATGTAGAGGCTTTTAGGTGTTCTTCAACAGGTGTATATAGAGAGGCGCTCAGGACCTATTCCTGGTTTTATGCTTATGTTTGATCCTAGTGGTACTAAGGTCATCATGCAGTTCGAGGGAAGCATGCAGTAAGCCATTTGAACTTATTTACAAAGCTAGCGAGGAGTTATTTTCTTAAAAATATATATTAGAATAAGTCTACTATATATAACACTTAAAATATGCTGCGAAGTTGAGTCCTTAGGATATATAGGATATATTTAGAATAAAATTACTTATATATTGCTTGAAACTCTATTATGAAAACCTTTATAAATCAGAGTGTCTTCATAAAAGTTTTCAAACTATAGAGTAATCTATATTTGTTCTAAATAACAAACTATGGTTCTATATTTTTCTTTTTATTTTTGGAGCACACCTGGTGATGCTTAGGAGATACTCCTGGCTCTTCGCTCAGGAATTAGCCTGGCAGTGTTCAGGGGACCATATGGGATGCTGGGATTGAACATAAGTTGTCCACATTCAAGACAAATGCCCTATCCACTGAACTTTTGCTCAGGCTCAAACTATGGTTCTAAAATGCAAATTGTGAGCTCAACAAATTATGTACAAGGCCCAGGTTTGGTCCCTGACACCTAATATTTACCTAAACTCCAACTGGCATAACCCCTGTGCACAAAGCTTGAAGTATCTTCTGAATATTTGTGGGTGTGGTCCACAATAATAATAAACTTTTAATAAAAACTTGTGATCACAAGAGTTTAATAGCTGGCTAACAGATGGGGAAAGGGTGAAGTAAATAGAAAGTCATTACTAAGGAGAAGTGATTAATCTTATATACCAACTGCTTGAGGTTTTGAATTTATAGAGGAATTTGAGCCATTTTTTTTTGGCAGTTGAAGGAACTGGATTATGTAGTAAAATGTAGTATAATTTAGTTTTGTAGAGAATAACAGAGTATATCTGTAAAAATTTCTGCTGCCAAATTTTACACATACAACAAATGTAATAAAGGTTGCCAAAGCATTCAAGCCATGGTGTTTTCTTGAGGGCTTATTTGGAGGTTGTAGCAGGGGAACACAACTATTTGTATACCCTAGACGGAAGATGGGGCATTCCTTTTCAGCTGATCACACGGGGCTTCCAGAGAAACGCAAATGGAGCAGTGAGGGAGAAAGGGAAACATCCGCCTAGCCATCCAGATCAGCCGAATCAACCCTTGCCATCAATGGGGTGACATATGTTGCAGCCAGTCTGCCCTCACGTCCTGTGGTGTTTTCTTAGGATCTTTTAGAAGGTAACATAACAGAGAGCTCATCCCTGTTCAGCTAGTAAAAACTAGTTGCTGTCTCACCTGTTTCGTTAGATTCTGTCCTCTATGTTCTGTCCTAATCACTTCCTACTATTGGATATATTATGAACAAACATTACATTACATTTACATTACAAACAAACATATTGAAGTGTGATATCTATTGTTCATGGCTCCTGATCTTAAAATCACTGAAAGGAGGTACCTGGAGATTCTTTTTTTTTGTTATGAGTGTCTTCAGTTGTATTGTCCACAAATTAGAGCTCCAGAAGTATGTGTTGACTGGTTGTTGATGGAAGGAATAATAGATGGTGGGTTCCCTTTTTAGTACCTCAAAAGAAACAATGAGTAAGATAAAAGACAACTGGCAGAATGAAAAAAATTACTTACCCAACGCCTATCTGGTAGGGGTTTAATATCAAAGATATATAATATCAAAGATATTCTTCAACTGGTGGAATTCTACAAGAAAAAATCATTCAACCCCATCCAAAATTGGGCAGAAGAAATGAACAGAAACTATCTCATAAAATAAATATGAATGGCCAACAGAACATAAAAAAGTTCTACATAATTAATCATCAGAGAGACACAAATCAAAACAACCATTGTCTCACATCACAGATACTGCACATGTCAATAAAGAACAAAACAATCAGTTCTGGCCCAGATTCAGAGAAGCAGGGAGAAAGGAACTTTCATTCGTTGTTGGTGGGCATGCCAACTGGCCCTCCCTCCTTGGAAAACAACTTGGCATTCCTCAAAAACTATAAATTGAACTTCCATTTTGACCCAGAGCAATATCATATCTTGGAATATACCCTGGGGTTCCAAAACACACAGCAAAAAGCACCATCTGCACATAAATGTTCATTGTGAATGTTCATTCACAACTCACAATAGCCAGAAACAATCTGAGTACCTGAGAACAGTGGACTGCTTAAAGAAACTATCTACATCCACACAAAGTCATAATATGTAGCCACTAAGAAAAATGAAGTCATGAAATTCACTTACAAATGGATAGAGAATATATTGAGTGAAATTAATCAAAAAGGCAGACATATAGAGTGATTTGTGTCTGCCACTCATTTGTGGGGTATAAAAAAGTAAAAACACAATATGAGATATAATACCCAAGGTTAGCAATAACAAGAGCCAGGAGCTCTGGTCTAAGGTTGGAAGCCTGTCAGAACTGATGATGGGAAGAGGGCAGTAAGGATAGAGAAGTGACAAGTATGACAAGGATAATTGGAAATGATCACTCGAACAGGAACTGAGAGTAGATAAATGGATATATATGGTAACATTTCAGTACCTGTAGAGCAAACCATAATGCTAAAAGAATATATATGTATATATAGATACATATATCTATATCTATATAATATACAGAGAGAGGAGCAAGATAGAGAACAGCAAGAGAGAGAGAGAAGAAAGTGCCTGCCATATGACTTAAATGCAGGTTGGGGTAGAAGCGTAGGAGGGAACTAGAGACATTTGTGTGGAAAATGTACACTGGTGAAAGAACAGGTGTTGGGACATTGGATGATTGAAACCCAGTCACGGACAACCTTGTAACTGTATATATCACCGTTATTCAATTAAAAGAAAACATTTAAAAAATAAGTAGAATGACAAATATAAAATAATTTATTTAGGATAAAATCCATCCCAATAGAGCCTTGCAAGAAGCCAGAGGAACCCCCCAAAACCATGAGGGCTGCCATTTTCAACATCTGGATTCTACAGCTTGTCAGAGCTCCACCCAAGAGATAAGCCAATCTCAAGCCCTTCTCTTCAGAGTCCCACCCTACAGCAGAGCCTTTTTCAAGTCCGAGAAGCCAGAGGAACCCCCACACTATGAGGGCCTCCATTATCAACATCCGGACTCCACAGCCTTCAGAGCTCCACCCAAGAGGTAAGTCAATCTCTCCTGGTTGCTGTTCATCAGTAAATGCACAAACTGAAAGTCTATTACTGAAAGTATACCACCCACACAGCAGAGCCTGGAAACTACCCATGTCATATTTGATATGCCAAACACCGGCAACAATTATAGACCTCATTGCCATGACCTGAACAAATGGTTTGAGGCTCTTCATGTTACTGGTGCAAGCAGATGTTCTGGGCTAAACTAGTATGCGACAGGAAGTATGGAGATCTTACTGGTGCCCACCTGAGCTATGGGAAGAGAGTGATACTAGTGATCACTACCACTATCTTCCCGTTAATCATTTATTTACTAGAGCGGGCACCAGTAATATCTCCATATGTCCTTTCTCAAGCTAGTAGAACCCAAAGGCATCTGCTTGCTCCAGGAACATAAAGAGCCTCAAACCATTATATTAGGTCATGGGAATGACCTAATATAAGTGTTACTGGTATTTGGCTTATTAAATACTACACGAGCAGCTTGCCAGGCTTGCCGTGAGGGTGGCATACTGATACGAAAGTGATACTAGGATAAATCATTTTTTAAGAATAAATTAAATGTGGGCAGAATTTCTTTTTATTCATCATCCACAGTACAACCACCTTCCATAAACCACCTTCCAACTAAGCATTTAGTTGTTGGATGACAGGATTAGCTAGTCTGGGAGCTTTGCAGTTTTGCCCACTCACAGTTTAATCTACTTAAGCCAATGTTCATTCTAATGAGACCTCTCTTCTATGTAAACACTGCTAGAGGGTGTGGCACTTACAGAAGTCACCTTGACTCTGAAGACTTCTGACTTATACATCTACTATGACTTCTATGTTTTCCAGATTGGGCACAGCTCCTCTTTAAACCCACTGCACCCAGCGTGGGACAATTAGAATTTACCAGGAGACTACCACCATGACTACGTTGAGACTATAGGAAGATTATAGGAAGGATCATACTAGTTTGCTCTCAAGGAGGCGAGTGTGACTCTTTCAGTATATGGAAAACAAGATACTCAGAATCTTGTCCCTGGTGCAGATAATAAATAAGAAGGACCTAGTGAGTACCATCTAGATTACATGAAGCTCATGAAATTAAGATGTATTACTTTATATCAGCCCTTCTCTCTCTCTCCAGTGTTTTACATAAGAAAGAGATAATCTCGGTAGAAGGGATTAGTCCTTGGCATAACCTTTGTTTATAACTGTAAAAGGGTGTGGCACTGCCCTTCTACACTCCATTTAGAGTTTTTGTTGATATGACCCTCCCTGTTGGATTACTTTGCTATATATAAGGGGACTGACTTAAGGCCCCATCAGCTTTTGCTCCTTGGCTTTTTGCTCCTTCTTTTTGGGTAGGACTCCTCTCCGATGAGATCCTCTATTTGGTGGAATACTTAGGCTCTTTTGTATGGTCTAAGTTCAGACCAGAGCTAGAGTTCTTTTCATTATATTGGATGCTGTTGAAGAGCTTTTGTACTATTAAAAGCCTTTTTTGGAACTGCGCCCGACTCGTGAATTTTCCTTTGTTCCCTTGGTGTCCTCAGAGGTAGAAGAGAACTTCTGTTCTGACACTGTCGGGACCCCAGTGGCATCCCCGACATTTAGTAAAGGAAAATGTAGGGCATATCGGTAACTCTTAAAACTTATTTTCTTTCTGTATAAATATGTAAGAGAAGGAGAAATGAGGTATGCACTTGTTTAAACATTTATATATGTTCAAAGAACATCTACAAATAGCAAGCAGATGCCTGTGTGAATACTCTTCAGCTTGCTGGTAGTTTTACTCAATGATTGAAACTTATAAAACAATATTGCAAATGTGCTTATTATTGTCCCATTAGATTTATTTATAATGTTTTTTGTTCAAAGACTTTTCAACCACAGAGACTGGCACACATCCAAAACAGCAAGAACAACCAGTGCTGGCGTGGATGTGGGGAAAAAGGGACTCTGATCCACTGTTGGTGGGAGTGCCGACTGGTCCAGCCCTTTTGGAAAACAATATGGGCATTCCTCCGAAAACTAGATATTGAGCTCCCATTTGATCCAGCAATAGCACTCCTGGGAATATACCCGAGAGACCAAAAAACACATAGCAGAAACACTATCTGTATTTCTTTATTCATCTCTGCGCTATTCACTATAGCTAGAATCTGGAAACAACCTAAATGCCCGAGAACAGAGGACTGGCTAAAGAAACTGTGGTTCATCTATACTATGGAATACTATGCGGCTGTCAGAAAAGATGAAATTATGAAATTTACCTGCAAATGGATGGGCATGGAGACTATCATGCTGAGTGAAATTAGTCAGAAGGAAAAGGACAGATATAGAATGACTGCATTCATTAATACGACATAAATAGATACCAGTGTTTTACTAAATATGGGAAATGGTAATGGCAGATTAAAACTCACCATTGAATATACACAAAGAGACTTAAGTGATAAACTCTAAATACCTGCAGGGCTAGCCACAATGTGTAAAATAAGAGGGAGAGAGATGCAGAGACAGAGAGAGAGAGAGACAGAGAGAGAAAGAGAGGAAACTGGGGTATCTGCTATTAAGGCAGCATGGGGGTGGGGAGGAGGGGGTGGGGTACATTGGTGGTGGAAATGGGGCACTGGTGGAGGGATGGGTGCTGGTATACTTTATTACCAAGAACCAATTATGAACACCTTTGTAATTGTATGTTTCACTGTGGTATAATAAAAAATCAAAAAAAAGAAAAAAAGAATATACATAAAGAGACTTAAGTAAAAAAAAAAACAAATAAATACGTGGAAAAAAAACCCAATAATTTATGGAAGGTGGTTGTACTGTGGATGATGAATAAAAAAGAAATTCTGCCCACATTTAATTTGCAAGTCAAAAGTATCAGAAAAATACTTAAATTTTGTTTAAAAGATTGAGGTTTTGTTAAAAAAAAATCTTATGCATTCCTAATAACCCTAAGAGTAAGAAGGCTCCTAGAACTAACATGAAACTTCATAAAAATTACCTTTTTTTTTCCTTTTTTGGACCACATCTGGCGATGCTTAGGGGGTTACTCCTGGCTCTACACACAGGAATTACTCCTGGCAGTGCTCAGGGGATCATATAGGTGCTGGGAATCGAACCCGGGTCAGCCGCATGCAAGGCGAATGCTCTTCCCGCTGAACTATTGCTCTGGCCCCTAAAAATTACTTTTAGAACA
The DNA here is from genome assembly GCA_021461705.1 of Cryptotis parvus. Lineage (NCBI taxonomy): Eukaryota > Metazoa > Chordata > Mammalia > Eulipotyphla > Soricidae > Cryptotis > Cryptotis parvus. The sequence goes on from JAJIBD010027331.1 coordinate 52,683, forward strand.
TTGAATTTTCATAAAAATATCCTATTTCTGTTATGTTTACACTAACTGAGTTCTCCAAATTAATTTTAAGAGAAAATAATAATATAGAATTTTTAAGTACAAAATAATTTTTATATCTAGAGAGCTAATATAGAAGGTGGAATATTTGACTTGAATGCAACTGACCCCAGTTCAATTCCTGGGCATCATATATGTTCCTCCCAAACACCCCAAGAGAGGTCTCTAGTGCAACCCAGTGAGCCCCTTGCCCACTCAAATAAAATGGTGTGAGAAATAGTACTGCCTATAAGGCCTTTTTCCTTGTACTGGTTAGACATGATTTTAATTTCTGGCACCACATATGGTCTCCCAAAGCAAGTCAGGAATGATTCTTGAGCACAGAACCAGGAGTTAGGTCTGAGCATCACTGGGTATTGCCCCAAACACAAACTAAACAACAACAACTAAAATGACAACAACAACAACAAAAACAAAGACTAAGTTGTGCTGAAAAAACCTTAATGACAGTATTTTTTTCTTTTTTTGACTTTTTTGGGTTACACCTGGCTATGCTCAGAGGTTACTCCTGGCTCTTTGCTCAGGAATTACTCCTGGCAGAGCTTGGGGAACCATATGGGAAGCCAGGGATCAAACCTGGGTTAGCAGTATGAGAGGCAGATGCCTTGCCTGGTATGCTATCGCCCAACCCCACCTTAATTACATTTTATAAGGAAAAATGAAAATATCTTACTTCCTTTCATTTTGTGAATAATTCTAACTTTGATGCAGTTCATTTTCAAGTTACAAATGATTGAATGATTTTCTTGTTACTTCCATTCTTCACTCAATTCTTTTCTTTCTTCACAAGCCCCATTCATTCTTTCCAGTTGTCTCCCTTCACCTTCCATTGTTTCTATGATTCTACTGGATTAAATTTTCAATACCACTATAAGCACATTATGTTAAATCTAATTTTTTAAAATGTCAAAAAACTAGTGTGTGTTTGTATATATCTTTTAAAATCATAGTGGTGTGTGGGCAAAGACATGTTTTTTTTTTTTTTTTTGCTAATTGCATGGCCTCTTTTTTTTTCCCTATCTGTCTTCCAGATTTATTTTACTCAAGCACCAAGAGTTGCAAATTTATTAATAGTTGGGTTTTTGACATACAATGCTCCATACTGATTCCACCACTAATGTCAACTTCTCTCCACCAGTGTTTCCAGATTCCCTCTTCCACCTCACTCAGCCCCAGCCTGCTATCTTGACAGGCACCTTTTAAGGTCGGTTATTAAAATTTGAGTCTTATGATTTCACTGTCATTGACTCTGTGGTTTGAATATTTAGCTCTATCATTCCTCAACCTCACTGGTGTACATGAGTCTCCTTGAACCTGTCCCTGTTGCTTCTCCTGTATGTCTTCTGTCTCCTTCCTCTATCCTTTTCTTCTTCCTATATTCTGGGACCTTGTATATAAGGCAACAGATTGGCAAAATTACTTATAATCAAGTAATTTCTTTTATGTAAAATTCTTTTGATGAAGAATTATGAGTAAACATGTAGAAATAGCACTTCAAAATATATATCTTACCATTTTTCTTGATTCTTTTGGGTATATTTATTCACTTCATTACTATTTATTCCCTTAGTTGTTGAGCACTGTCTTTCTGTCAGATGAAAATTGTCTTTTTTATGAACTTCTTCATTTTTTGTTCTTGGATTTTTTTTTTATTGAAAGGAATTTCGGGGGAAGGAGTCTTAATTCCATCTGGTAGATTTATTTTACAGAGACGATTATGTAAGAAGTTATAGAAAATATTAATATATCATGGAAGATCTTTTTTAGAAGGATGAAATTTTTCTTAAAAAACTTCATATATTGTATTTGATCTAATATGTTAAAGTGTTTGTGTCTGTGAAGACATTTAGAAAATGGTTTTCTATTGTTGAGTACTTTTTTAGTAGAAAAAGTGTATGCTGAAATTGTGGTGCAAGTTTACTATAATTAAGACATTATGCATTTCATCTGTCATGCCACCTCTAACCTGTGTCACCGCTGTGTTCAAATCACATTCATTTTGCATGAACTGAGTGACCTCTGAAATATTCAATCCATTTTCGTCATCTGTGTCATTGTGTTCCTAGTCACATGCAAATAAGTTCCTTACTACATAATTTTATTTAATAGAAATTTTAGTGCCAGATGAATTTATGAACATTATGAAGTACTTCAAAGAGCAGTATGAAAAGAGTTATTCAAAATCATGGCTGATTACTTACTAGAAGTGGCCTATATTTCCAGAACAGCTCTTCTGGGACATTGGGATAAAACTCTTAAATATGATGCCTCAATGGCATCAAATTGATGCCATTGAGGAATGCCTGATATACAGATTAGAGTTAGTAGTGAAAAAACATATTGGTGAGAGATAAGAGATGTTAAATAATCAATTCATCTAAAAAGATTATATTCGGTAATTTCAGTATTTGATAAAACTGCATTAGATTAAGGTTTTCTCAAAGTAGAAAAAAGTTATTATTGAGTAGTACTAATGGGAATTTGATAGATCATATACCTGTTATAAAAAACAATTCCCCTGTAGGCAGAGTTGAAAACCATTGACCTGGATGCAAAGAGCAATGATGATACATAAATGCCAGAGGTACATAAAAGAGAAGTAAAGCTAAGATATAGAAGTTGGAAAAAATCTATGATATCTGATTTATGGAGTTTTTTCCATAAAACCAGCTGAAGCCATCTACTGGTTCAATCAAATGTTGCGAATAAATTAATAGTTGAGCCAAATGAATCTAACATGAAGGGAAGAAAGAGATTACAGAGGCAGGGAAACATTTTGCATGACTATGTGTTTTGATTTTTAAAGCCTGAATTTCTAATGCATAAAGGAATGTTTTATAGGAATACATGAAATATTTATACAAGATAATCCAGTTGAGGGTGCAGAAATCTATATAATCTACTAGTTGTTCTATAAACTAATATTAACAAAGTTCTATTTTAGAATGTTTGGCATTTAGGTCTTTATTTAATTTTTGAAATTGAATTTTAAAATATAGAAAACATTTAAACAATTCCAAGAAAACTAAAGAAAAAAATCAAAAAAGTATTGTTTTCCTTCTTCTGTTGACCCTTTTCTCCTACTTTCTGGTTACTCAAAAATATTTTAAAATGCTTATATCTTATCTATTTTAAACATTTAATGAAACATACAACTCTTTTCAATCAAAGTATCAGTTGAAAAATAGCTGGTAATTTTTACTTAAAAGCATATTCTGAGTTATCTATTTATCTATAAATTGTATTGCTCTTTACAACTCGAGAGTACTGCTTCGAGTAAATATACAATAGAGTATTCAATCAATTCATTAGCAATAGATATTCAGTTAATATCATTACCAAAAGTATAACATGAATAATATTTTGTATAATTGAAAGTCTATAAGTTGAATCACACTCATTAGATAATGCATAAATATTAGCTAAATATCTTCAAATTAGCAATTCCAATTCATAATTTTATGTATTATAACAAAAATTAAGGATGCTCCTTTCCTAAGAATTACCTATAGAGAGAATTTCGTTCATTTTTCAGATATTAACAAGTAATTGAAATGCTATTTCAGAGTATTTTAATTTTTCTATAATTAGAGTGAATAAAGATATTTTTCAAATGATTAACTGTAAGTTGTATATATAACTATATATAATAGTTATAATTATATACAATTATTATAATTATAATTTTATGTATAATTTATATGTAATTATATACATATTAATATTCACATTGATCAAGTTTTTGTGTGATTTATGCATTACTTTACTGTACTATTGGTTTTATAATTCTAATTTTTTGGAGTTTTCATATATATGATATTAATCCTTTTGCTTTTAATTGCTTTATTAGCTATAATTTCTAGTTGTCGCTTGGATTTTGAATAATAGAAAATATTTTCTTTTTTAATGATTAAAGAAATTTTTTGCAGATTATAAAGTACTTTACCCAAACTTATACTAATCTCAAATTTTTATACTTCTATATGTATTCCTATTAAATGTTTCTATATATATAAATTTTCTGTTTTATTCATTTTCTAGTCATACAACTATGTTATTATGTATATAACTTTTTTCTGTATATAAATATTTTTTCTCAGTTGTACCGATTCTCTAGTTATGCAAGTAACACTATTTTCTTTTAGTGGTTTAAAATATGTTTGAAACTTTGGTGCCGGAGTGATAGTCCAGTGGGTAGAGCCGCTTTGCCTTGCATACAGCCGACCTGGGTTCGATCCCCAGCATCCCAAATGGTCCCGTGAGAACGGCCAGGAGTAATTCCTGAGTGGAGAGCCAGACGTAACCTCTGAACATCGCCGGGTGTGACCCAAAAAGCAAAAAAAAAGAAAGAAAGAAAAAGAAAAAAAGAAACTTTGGTATGGGTAACTTTATACATCAAAGTTTTTGTTTGATGGAGGGAGATTGTTTAAAGCTATTTATGTTGATTTAGTCTCTAATTAGGACTTTATGGTAAAATATATCAATGGCAATTTTCACACTCAATATCATTTTGACTATTAAAAATTTTGTGATGATATTTTTATAATAATGAGATTTCCTCTTTATGGTTATGAGATTTCTCATTCAATAGTAAAAATGTGCCTTTAAATTTGACATTGTTTTGTCTTTGTGGGTTTGTTATATTTTTATTGATATTAGTTGATTATATTTATTAAGTCTATGTAGGTCTATTTTGTTTTAATATATAATGGTACTTTCCAATGTCCTTTAATTATTTCCAAATCTATGAAGAATTTTTGTGCCACTTGGCTAATGTTTAGTGTTATTAGAACGATGTCATCAGCGAAGCGGAGGTGGTGTAGTTGCCGACCATCTATCTTCACTCCCATTCCTTCCCATTCTAATTGTCGCATGATGTTCTTGAGGGTGGCGCTGAAGAGTTTTGGTGAAATGGTATCACCCTGTCGAACCCCTCTTCTGACATCAATGATCACTTCTTTGTAGAATTGTGAGATCCTGGTGGTGAATCCTTAATACAGCTCACGAAGGGTCTTGATGTATTGGGTTTGAACACCCTGTTTGGCTAGGGTTTCGATGGCTGCTTCAGTCTCCACAGAACCAAAGACTTTCTATAAATCAATGAACTTGAGACAGAGCAGCATCTTGTACACCCTACAAACTTCAATGAGCTTGGTTACCGTCTGGATATGGTGGATTGTGCTGAATCCTTGCTCGCATGGTTGTCCTTCATCTAGTGTTCTGCCAATCCTGTTCAGGATGACTCATGTAAACAGCTTGTAGATGACAAACAACAGGCAGATGGGGCGATAGTTGCCGATGTCGTGAATGTCTCCCTTCTTGAACAGTAGAACTGTCCTGCTGGTTTTCCACTGGGAGGGCACCTTGCATTTGGACAGGTAGCTTGTGAAGAGCCGAGGTAGTGTATTGATGAGTACCGACAGCAGATTCTTGATGTGTTAGGGTCTGACTTTGTCTGGTCCTGGTGCTGTTCCCTTCTTTACCGAAGAGATGGCACGTCAGATTTCAGAAGGGAGAACATTGGGAATGACATATCCATCCTGTAGAATTTGGTATGTGGGCAGGTGGATGTGGCTATCAAAGAGATTTGAGTAGAAGTCATGGATAATCTTCTCCATTGCCATTCTGAAAGATGTGGTAGATCCATCAGGGTGGCGGAGGGCAGTCATTTTGGTCTTATAGTTGGCGAAGGACAGGCTGCAGTGCAAATGTTTTTCCCAGCTTCTGCTGCATCTTCCAGTATTTCTGCTCTTCTGTCTTTGAGGTCTTTTTTAATCACTTCTCTGCACTGTTTAGCAAGCTTGGGTGTTAGCATTCGGTCTCCTGAGGCTCACGCCTTGCCACATTGACGAATGAGCCTCGAGAGTTTCTGAAGACAGGCATCCTTTGTTGTCTTTCTCTCTCTCGGCATTCTTCACACAATCATGGAGGTCCTGAACCAGTAGGTTGTATTCTTCATCGATGTCGCCAATGATGGTATCTTCCCATGTTGCTGCAATGGTGCCAAAGAGTTCCGAGTTGGTGGTCGTTCTGGGAGTTCTCTTCTTAAACTTTGCAGTCTTTTCTCCCCGTTGTGGGAAGTAGAATTTTGCACCGAAGGAGACGGTGGTCCGATCCTGTTTGTAATTTGGGGACGACAGCTACATGAATCAGACAAAACCGTCGATTGAAGATGATGTGGTCAATCTTCCGGTCTGGCTGACTTCGACCGAGAATGTGGAAAGATAGGTCTACAGCTGATTCTAAAGAAAACTATGTTTATGAAAAATGAACTAGTTCCAGAGGCCCCATTCACTCTCAATGGAACAATCATCTCTGAATGCAGCAGTTATGTCTACCTAGGTCGAGAAGTCAACATGATAAACGACCTAAAACCTGAGCTGCGCAGGAGGAAGAGAGTGGCATGGAATGCCTTCAAAAGGCATTGGAAAAATAGCTAAAAGGACAAAGAACCTCTGGCTCTGGGCACATGTCTTTGTCTCCACTGTTCTCCCTGCATTAACATAGGCCTCAGAGACCTGGGCCCTACGAAAGCAGGATGAGAATGCTATTCGGGTCTCTTAGAGAGGAATCAAAAGAGCTATGCTTGGAATATCACACCTCACTCAAGTGAGAGAAGGAATCCAGAGTTCTGACCTCCGTTGCTATTCCAGAATCAGGGATCCTGTCTCGTTTGCCAAGGCATCGAAAATCAGATGGGCTGGACATGTAAAGCGATTTGGAGACAACCGCTGGACTAGAGCCATTACCGACTGGATCCCACGGGATGTCAAAAGATCACGTGGCAGCCCACCTACAAGATGGTCAGACTTCCTTGTGAAGACCCTGAAGGAATGGTTTGAGGCTCTCATATTCCTGAATCAACCAGATGCCATTGGTTGATTCACATTGGCACGTGATAGGGTCCAATGGAAATGTTACTGGCACCCGCTCGAGCAAATTGATGAAAAATGGGATTCAAGTGATCAAGTGATGAAGAATATTTTTAGTCCTGTCACAATTTTTTATTGCCACTTATTATTGTTTTAGATATCTAATCATATTGATAAGTGGAAATATTTTCCTTTTCAGTTAGTTGTTGCTATTTTTATGAGGGTGACACTCTGGTGCTAAGGGACAATGGCCATTCTGGGTGTGTTGAGAGATCTTTAGGGTCATTCACAGAAAGGTTTAGAAGACCAGTATTGCCAGGAATAAGATCCAGGGTCTGGTTATAACAAGATATGTGCTCTAGCAATTGAGACACATCTCTGGGTTTTACTGCTAACATTTAGCCTTTTAATTGTTTTTTTCTAGTTGCTTATCAGTGAGAATTAACATAAAGCATACAACTAAGTAGTTAAAACTAAAGAAGTGGGGCCAGAGTGACAGCACAGGGGTTAAGACCGTTGCCTTGCATGTGGCCAACTTGGGTTCCATCCCTGGCATCCCATATGGTCCCAGAGCACTGCCAGGAGTAATTACTGAGAGCAGAGCCAGGGAGTAACCCTTGAGCATTGGCTGGTATGACCCAAAAGGGAAAAAACTAATGAAGATAGGCTTTTTATTTCTAGCTTTTATGTGAATCTTCTTAGTTTCCACATTAAGATGTTAGCACTGAAATGGCAATGTACAATAGTCTTTAATGACATTTCACTCATCTGTTTTATAAAATAATACTACATGTTATCAGTGTGTATTTCTGAAAAATCATCTCTACAAAAATAATTATCAGCTGATATATCAGCTGAATTAAAAATATTTTGTATGAATTATAATATTTTTCATTTTATTCCTTCTGTTTTTGTAAAATTACTATTTTCTTTTATTAAAAATAAACATAACAACAGAAGTAAAGATATGGTACATAATTTCCACATCTACATCATTCCTATATATATATATATATATATATATATATATATATAATAGCTTCTCTATATCAACATCTCCCCATAAAAATGGTACATTTTCTAATAAACCCATATTGGCACATTTTGATGTTCTCAAATTCATAGCTTATGTTATAGTTCATTTGTATGCATTCAATGAATCTTGACTAAAGTATAGCAACATGTGTCTATCACTATGGAACCATGTAGAGTATTTTCAGTGTCCTAAGTACTTTCTTCATTCAAGTTGAAATAAGTCACCTTTTTAACTCGAGGGGGTTTTCAAAATTGCATTCCAAAATCTTTTCCTTTTATCTTTTCATTTTTTTGTCGGTGATGGTTTCTTGCACCACACTTAGCAGTGTTCGGGCTTACTCTTGGCACTTCAGTCAAGAATCACTCCTGGTGGGCTATGGTGACCACTGGCTCTGGTAGTGGGTTTTGAACCTGGCTTGGTTGCTTGCTAAGGAAGCAATATACATGTTCTACTATCACTCAGGGCCTCCCAAATAATTTCAAAATGACATCTCACTTAGGAATGTATATTTAATGTTCATCCTTGTAGTTTCATGCTTTGAAGATCACTTTATTTTCAAACACTGAATAACATACTATTGTTTACTTGTACTTTATTATAAATAATTTACCTAAAGAGTAAATCTGAGTTGTTTGCAAGTTTGTATAATTACTAATACAAGTTTTTCTAAATACAAAAGTGTGTTTTTGTGAGGAAGTGAGAACCCCCAATTACTGAGTCAAATGTTGCGTTTGACTGCTAAATGCCTTGAGTGTATCATCTTGCATTCCCATAAAAAAGAAAGAGGAGTTCTTTTGTTCTATATTATTTAGAAATGTGGTGATGTCAGTATTTCAGTGCTTAATCATTGTAATTAGTGTTCATTAATATATCTAATGTACTTAAACTACATGTTCCTGATTATATATAATTAGAACCACTTTTATATGCTTCTTTGTAATTTGTAAGTTTTCTTTGGTATATCACTGTATCACTGTCACTGTCTTCCCATAGATCATCGATTTGTTTGAGCAGGCACCAGTAACACCTGAATACGTCCTGTCACATGAGAGATAGCCCAAGGTCATCTGCCCACTCCAGGAACATAAAGAGCCTCAAACCATTCCATCAAGTCATAGGGATGAGGTTTATAGTTGTTACTGGTATTAGGCATGTCAAATATGACACGGGTAGCTTTCCAGGCTCTGCCATGTGAGTGGGATACTCTTGCAGTCACCCCAAATCTTGAGCACTGTGATCAGCACTTCTGCTGGGTGGAGCTCTGAGCAGAGGGGAGTTGTAATGTGGAAAATGCGGCCCTCATGGTGTGGGGGTTCCTCTGGCTTCTTGTGAGGCTCTGCTGGGGTGGCAGGCCAGGGCTAGAACCCACCATCCCTCCCAGATGCCTTGTAATCAGTTGGGCACAGGGGAGAGCAGGCAGCAGCTCTACCCCATGTGTGTGAGTCTCTGGATGGGCATACCTGGGCTTGAAAAAGACTTCTCAGGATGTATCGCTGATGAGCTGGGCTGTGATCAGCTCTTCTTCTGCTGGGTGGAGCTCTGGAGCAGAGGGGAGTCCGGATGTGGAAAATGGCTGCCCTCATGGTGTGGGGGGGTTCCTCTGGCTTCTTGCAAGGCTCTCCTGGGGTAGTGGGCCAGGGCTAGAACCCGCCATTCCTCCTGGAATCTATGTGATCCTCTGGCTGATGATTATTAAAAAATTAATGGAAATACATCTTGTTCCTGAAGTTTCATCTCTGTGTCCCCACCTACAGAGATGTCTCATTAGCACACAAAGCCACTGAAAGGTTAAGCAGAGCTTGACCTTTCAGTGTGACTGTGACTGATGGAGATCACAGACAGATGGAGACTGTGATTCCATCTTGAAACACTAAACTACATATTGTACCTCAGAGTCATGAGTTTACAACCTAGTAAAAAAATAATGACAGTCCCCTAGAACATCGACATAAAATGCACTGATAACATGGATGATGCAAGTAAGTAAATGAAGCCAAGTTTAACCTTGTTCTTGTTTTATAACAGATATAGAATAGGAAGCGCTAACTATTGGCTGCCTAAATTGCCCCTGTACTTTTACTGTGGCTTAGAAAAGAACAGGCCCCCCAGAATGTATAAAATGCAAAGGCTTCAGTACCTCAGGGTTCCAGGTCTCTAAGGCTTATGAACCCTCAGTCCTTAGAGCTGAGTCTCTAATGCTAGAATTCCTTTACTTTTCTACTGGCTCCAAGTCACACTTCTTGACTTGTGTGCCATCAGTGTTGGCCTTTTCTAAGTCTCTTTGCTCGAAAAGTCCTCAGCACTGAGCTAATAAACTTTCTTTTACCTACATCTAGGTTTCTGGAGAGTCTGTATCGAAGTGATGGCCTAACACTATGGGGATTGCCTTAAGCAGTTGCGTGGTTGTCTGGGGGGTGGAGAGAACAGAGGAAGAAAGGGAGAAAGAGAGAGGGCATGGATGAGGAAGAGGGAGTACGAGAGAGAACATGAGAAAGGGATGATGTTCTTTATGTTGTTTTCTTCTGGGCTGGCTGGCAACAGGAGTATAGGAGATCATGCAAAATACTTGTGAGAAACAACATAATGAAGTCCAAAAATTAGAGTGTGACAGACAGTAGGGAAAGCTACCAATGAGAAATTCAGGGTGGAGTAAGTGGTAGAAAGGATCAGAAACAAAGGTCATGTGACCAGATGACCAGATAGGCCAAGTAGTAGGGCAGAATTGGACTTTACCAGGAATGACTCTGAGTCTGTGGTTTCTTCAATATCAACCCACAACCAGAACTGTTGGGACAATGATGCCAACTGTGAGCTGCAGATGGGAGCACAGTAGACAGGACTTCACTTCTTTGGTGAGTTGAATACAAATTTATTTGATCACTTGTATCACTTGTCTTCCCATTGTTCATCAATTTGCTCGAGCGGGCACCAGTAACATCTCCATTCATTGGGAAAGAGATCCATTGTTGTAACTGTTTTTGGAATATTTAATACACCACAGGTAGCTTGCCAGGCTCTGCCGTGGTTCTGGATTCATCCTAGGGGTACTGTCGGGGAGCGCCGCCGGGTCCCTGACAGTGCCAGGAAGCAAGTTCCCTTCTACCTCCGAAGCCACCGGGGAATGGATGAAGACTCAGGAATCCGATGCAGTTTTAAAAGGGCTTTACTATCACAGGTTCCAATATACAATCCAAGAGCAGGGAAAACCTCCGGACTCTGGGTTCCCAGCTAGGCCCCAGACAGGTGTTGAGGCCCAACAGAGAATGGAGAGGATGGAGAAGCAAAACACCAAGGGAAGCCGAAATGGCAAAAGGGGGAAAAAAGAGAGCCTCTTTTTTCTTGCAGCGTATTTTATAGCTAGAAATCCACCCAAACTCCCCAGCCCAGCCCATTCTGGGCTGGGCTATCTAGAGATGAAAACAGGAAAATAGCTTTATAGAAATGTAACAACTTCAGGAGACTATCTGGCTGTTTACAAGGACCCAGAGCTAATTAAAAGCCTCCTAGCAGAGCTGGGAGAAGCTATAAGCTAAATGTAACTTCCCTGGCAGGAAGGATCAAATGCCCTCAGGTAATTTCTCCCAGCACCTCACCTAATGTTTGAGCCAAGATATGCCTAGAAATGCCTTTATAGGGTAGAGAAGGGGGTTTCTGAGATGGCATGTCTCTGTACCAAAGACTAATACTAATGCCAGTTAAATATTTCTCCAAGCCTTCACAAGAGTCTCGTCTACTTCACGGTAGTTTTGTATTTTTGTTGCCTTTGAGTTATCAGGGAGCCATGCTTGCTTGCTTGGAGGCAAACAGCATTTCTCTCTGGACTAATTACCTAAAGATCCAACTTGGTCAGGCAAATATGCTGGTAAGATCTAGCTAGTCCCACGATGATTGTGGTAGCATGAGAGAATATTTATACCAGCCAGTACAGAATACATGGTCAGATAAGACTGCCACATTCAGACTACCCCCCTTATCTATGAAGTGACCTGCAGGAGGCAATCCAGGGCAGATGCAGAAGCCTAGGCTTTTAGGTGTCCTGCAACAGGGGACCAGTCCTTTTCTATGTCAGACCATCAACCATCCAAGACCCATGGGGCAGAGTCATGAGTGTAGACAAGCCTGTCTCCTGTTCGCCACCTGCCAATGCAACCGGGCACCACAGCCACACCAGCAACACCATTCATTCATGAACTTAATCTTATACTAAGTTCCTCCCCAAATGGGGAGTTCCTTTACCTTTCGATAAATTTTTTTATTATTTTATTTCATTTTTGTTTTTTGTGAATACCCAGTTTTCTTTGTACTCAGGGATCACCCAGGCAGTCTTGGGGAACATATGGGCTGATAGGAATCAGGCCAGGGTCATCCTCATGCAAGTCAAGAATCCTACCTACTGAACTATTTAGCACCCAGATAAACCATTTAATCTGGTTCGGATTTTCTTGTTGAATTTTAGAAGTTCTTTATGCTTCTCTTAGTGGTAACATATATTTTAGGATGCTCTGATATGCTTTCTTCACATGAGTTTTGTTTAAAATTGTCTTCTCAAGAAAAGGACATCAAGGGCATCCAGATAGGCAAGGAAGAAGTCAAGCTATCATTATTTGCAGATGACATGATATTATACCTAGAGAACCCTAAACTCTCTACCAAAAAACTCCTAGAAACAATAGACGCATATAGTAGAGTGGCAGGATACAAAATCAACACGCAAAAAAGTCGGTGGCTTTCCTATATACAAATAACGAAAGAGAAGAAAGGGATATTAAGGAAACAATTCCATTCACAATTGTGCCACAGAAACACAAATACCTAGGAATCAACTTACCCAAGTGTGTAAAGGACCTGTACAAAGAAAACTACAAGACACTGCTCCAAGAGATAAAAGAGGACACAAGGAAATGGAAACACATTCCCTGCTCATGGATGGGGAGAATCAACATTGTCAAAATGGAAATACTCCCTAGAGCTCTATACAGATTCAATGCAGTCCCTATGAGGATACCCATGACATTCTTCAAAGAAATTGACCAAACAATCCTGAAATTTGTATGGAACGATAAACCCCCAAGGATAGCTAAAGCAATCCTCGGGAAAAAGAAGATGGGAGGCATCACCTTACCCAACTTCAAACTGTACTACAAGGCAGTAGTAATTAAAACAGCATGGTATTGGAATAAAAACAGACCCGTGGACCTATGGAATAGAATTGAGTATCCTGACACCCAACCTCAAACACATGATCATTTAATCTTTGATAAAGGTGCAACGAGTCTAAAATGGAGTAAGGAAAGCCTCTTCAATAAGTGGTGTTGGGGAAAACTGGGCAGCGACATGTAAAAAAAATGAATTTGGACCTGTGTCTAACACCATGCACAAAAATCAGATCAAAGTGGATTAAAGATCTCAATATCAGACTTGAATCCATAAAGTACATTGAAGAAAATATAGGAAAAACCCTCCATGACATTGAAGCTAAAGGCATCTTCAAAGATGAAACATCTCTAACAAAGCAACTAGAAGAAAAGATAAATATATGGGACTACATGAAACTAAAAAGCTTCTGCACCTCAAAAGAAACAGTGACTAAGATACAAAAGCAGTCCACAGAATGGGAAAGAATATTCACCCAATACTCATCTGATAAGGGGTTAATATCCAGGATATATCAGGCACTGGTAGAACTTTACAAGAAGAAAACAAACAACCCCATCAAAAAATGGGGGAGAAGAAATGAACAGAAACTTCAGCAAGGAAGAAATTCGAATGGCCAAAAACATATGAAAAAATGCTCATCATCACTAATCATCAGAGAGATGCAAATCAAAACAACAATGAGATACCACTTTACACCACAGAGACTGGCACATATTCAAAAGAACAAGAACAACAAGTGCTGGCGTGGGTGTGGGGAAAAGGGGACACTCATCCATTGTTGAGGGGAATGCCCGGCTGGTACAGCCTTTCTGGAAAACAATATGGACTTTCCTCCAAAGACTAGAAATTGAACTCCCATTTGACCCAGCCATACCACTCCTGGGAATCTACTCTGGGAAACCAAAAATACGCGCAGCGGAAACACCATCCCTACTTTTATGTTCATAGCAGCATTATTCACAATAGCCAGAATCTGGAAGCAACCCGAGTGCCCGAAAATAGGTGACTGGATAAAAAAGCTTTGGTACACCTACACAATGGAATACTATGCAGCTGTTAGGAAAAATGAAGTTATAAAATTTGCCTACAAATGGATGGACATGGAGAAGATTATGTTGAGCGAAATTAGCCAGAAGGAGAGAGACAGTTACAGAATGACTGCATTTATCTGCATAACATAAATATATAGGTACATATTATGATACCAATATCCAAGGTCAAGTGAAACATACATCAGGAGGTCCTGTCAAAGGTGGAAATTATCACAAACGTGTGGGAGTCAGAGGCTAGGTAAGACAGAAAATGGAACAGTGTGCTAACAATTGTGAGGGTACTAATGCCAACCTAGAACTGAGCATTAAATAGAGGCAAAAGGATACACATGACAACCCTTTAATGTATGTTCTGTAATCCATAGTCTGGAGAGGAAGGAAAAGAGAAAGAGAGAGAAATGGAAAGAAATAAAGAACCTGCCATGGAGGAGGGCTGGGGGAGGGGGGGGAACCGGGGACGTTGGTGGTGGGAGATGGGCACTGGTGGCGGGATGGGTGCTGCTACACTGTATGACCAAAACCCAAATATGAACTTTTTAATTGTATATCTTTGTAATTGTAAAAATAAAAATTAA
>JAJIBD010027333.1:0-32598 GCA_021461705.1 Cryptotis parvus
GTGGCAAATTTCCTACTCATATTCATTTTAAGTTGCAAAAACTACAATCTTCATGGAGTACTTCCTCTATTAAGTACTTTGTTCTTGCAGCTTTTACTGGATATGTCATTCAACTCTAACAGCAATCCTGTGGATAAAGTCATTACCCCTTCTTTTTAGGTAAGAAAACATAGATAAAATAAGAACTTTCAGACAAACTGACAGATCTAGGTTTAAACCAAGGCACCTTGGAACTACAACTTGTCTTCCTACTTGCTATGTCCCACTCCATTTACATTTCTCCCCTCTGTTAATTCAACTGGTGGTGGCAGAGTACAAAGGATTGTATGTACTGATTCCAGGAAATGCCAAGAGAAAGTTGAAGAGATCACTGGTTATATGGACATCTTCACTAAATTAGTACAAGTCTTTTCTAAAAATAGTTCAATCAGACCAAGAGTTTTTAAATAATGAACTCTTCATGATAACGTGAATCCTAAGATTTCCCTGGCCTAATATTTTCTGACTTTTCATTGCTACTGAGATAAAAATAAGTCTTATCCATGGACTTTATTTCTTTAATAGAATCACTGTGACATACACAGAAAATTGTTAATGATAGAGTTTCAGTCATAGGATGCTCTAACACCCATCCCTTCACCGTTGTACAGTTTCTACCACCAATGTGCCCAGTTTCCCTCTTTTTTTAAGTAGCTATTATTATTTTTTATTATAATACCATGAGACATACAATTACAAAGGTGTTCATAATTGGTTCTTGGTAATACATTATTTCAGCACCCATCCCTCCACCAGTGCCTCATTTCCACCACCAATGTACCCCACCCCCTCCCACCCCACCCCAGGCTGCCTCAATAGAGGTGCCCGTTTCCTCTTTCTCTCTCTGTCTCTGCATCTCTCTCCCTCTTCTTTAACACATTGTGGTGAGCCCTGCAGATATTTAGAGTTTATCACTTAAGTCTCTTTGTGTATATTCAATGGTGAGTTTTAGTCTGCCATTACCATTTCCCACAGTTAGTAAAACACTGGTATCTATTCCTGCTCGTCAGAACTCCACCCAGCAGACCAGCCCATCACAGCCTGGCTTGTGCGGCCGCTATGCCGCGCGGTTCATCAATAAATGCTTTATTTGGAGGTGTTTAAAAGAGTTTGCCTCCCACTCGACAAGCCTGGCAAGCTTCCTCGTGTTGTATATGATATGCCAAATTCCAGTAACAATTATATTGGGTCATTCCCATGACCTAATATAATGTTTTGAGGCTCTTTATGTTCCTGTAGCAAGCTGATGCCCCTGGCTCTACTGGCATGAGACAGGACATATGGAGATATTACTGGTGCCCGCTCTAGCAAATAGATGATCAAGGGGAAGATCGTGATCGTGATCTATTTATATCCTATTAATGAATGCAGTCATTCTCTATCTGTCCTTTTCCTTCTGACTAATTTCACTCAGCATGATAGTCTCCATGTCCATCCATTTGAAGGTAAATTTCATAATTTCATCTTTTCTGACAGCTGTATAGTATTCCATAGTGTAGATGTACCACAGTTTCTTTAGCCAGTCCTCTGTTCTCGGGCATTTAGGTTGTTTCCAGATTCTAGCTATTGTGAATAGCGCAGAGATGAATAAAGAAGTACAGATAGTGTTTCTGTTATGTGTTCTTCAGTTTCTCGGGTATATTCCCAAGCATTCCTCCGAAAACTAGATATTGAGCTCCCATTTGATCCAGTTTCCCTCTTTCCCTTCTCCCCTTAACTATCCTCTTCATCCTTTCTCTATGGCAGACACTTCTCTTTCTCTCTCTCTTTCTCACATTTTACTTTCAGGCACTGTGGTTTGAATACTGTTACTGAGATGGTATTGTGAATATCGCTTCACCTCCTCTCAGCACTCAGTCTATGCTCAGAGTCATTTACAACTATCATTGTTATAGTGGTCTCTTCTTTGTCCTAACTGCACACCCCTCCCTTTTGACTTTAAGGACAGTCATCTGGTGCCTGCTTTCACTCTGACCCGTCACACTAACTCCTTAGGGTAGATGAAATGGGCCATGTTCCTCCCACCAATGAGAACTTTCTTTTCCTGACATTCTGCCCACCCAAAGCAACATAAAAATCCTCCTCTTGCTCTTCTTTAAGGGATAATGTGAGTGGTTGTTTCTCTGTGTCTTATGATATCTCTGAATCTTGGGAGTTCCTATGGCTTCCTATTTGGGGACTTTCTGATAACTTGCAGAGAGGCAAGGGCATTCAGAGTGACTCTTAGCTAATAATGGTTGAGAATTGATGGTAAGTCACACAGAACTTCTTCTGCTTATGGTCCAGCTCCTAGAAGGCTCTATACCCATCCCTTATGGCCCCTAAAGGAAATCAAGACCAAATGCTTATAGTGATCACCAGTTTCAAAAATTTCACTCGAAATTTTGCTCTCTCTTGCCCTATATCTCATCTGGCCTCATGGTGTTCCTGGAGTAGACTCCCAAATAAGTTAAATGAGTTTTAATTTTAGCACTAGGATCTATTATGAAAATCCAAACTATAATCAGCTTTCTTCAATATTTTCTCAAAGTCCCACTCTTTCAATCTGTGTCACTACACACATAATTGCTCATTTATAGCGAACATCCTTACCTGTAGATGAGCTTGTACTACCTTGATCACCTGGAAGAGATAGTCATCTTCACTGTCTTTGTTGAATTCTTGCATGGCAAACCATAAACACTGCCTCACATTTGCACTGGAGACATCAACTTCTTTTAATTTTCTCAGCACCTTGATTTGATTATTTTCTGTATATATGTTAGCCACAAGGACCAACAGATATGTGAGCAAGAGCAGGAAAGTCCATTGGGTTTGAGTCATCTTCAGTTGTGACATACACAGGTCTCCTAGGCTATGGCAGTGTGTGATTGTTATTGAACAAGGTCAAAGATTTTTCCACAACAGCATCAGCTCAGCTGAATTCAAAAACAGAGGCATTAGAATTTTATTTTACAAAATAAAATTTTTTTTTCTTGCTTCTAGCCTTGTGCTTGGAGAGCACCTAGACCTGATATACCAACACTTCCCCCTGAGGCCTTGACTCCAATTTCTGCATGTCATGCCTATAATATGCAACTGTAAAAATATGTTTCTGCCCCCTTGCTCACTTAGAATTCCAACTGCTCTCCCTACTGTGTGCCTCTTTCTGGAGTTTCTGCCCTCCATACTAACCTCTGTTCTAAGTCTTCAACACACCCAGCTTCTGCTATGTGCTTGCCCCTTGATCCTGATCTCTGGTCTGCTCAGTATCTAAATCAACAGCCTGCAGGGAAGTCATACTTTATGATGTAATCCAGCATCTGTGACCTACCACCTGGAGGCACCTCCCATCTGCTGGTCTCTGGCAGCTCATAAAGAACAGCCCTGCTTCCCACCTCTATCATATAAATGTATGGCCCCACAGGTAGCACCAGGCCCAAGGTTCATAGATCCCAGCTCCTAAAAGTCAGTCTTCTTCACAACCCCCATCATTATCTCCTTCCTCTTAGGGTCCTGCCAGAACGAAGATAATAAAGTCCACCCTGATGTCTTGTACCAGGCTTTAGCACAAGGAAATATATACACTTATTAGACCCTAAAGAAGTCTGAGGATCTGTGTAAAAGCCAAATTGTGTTGGGTCAGAGAGCTGGAAAACTGATGGGCTCCCGGTCATAAGGAGGGGCAGAATATTGGACACAATATATAGCTAGATTCCACCAGGCAGATTATGAAACATGAACCTGGTGATCACAGAATTCTGTATTTAAACTGTTTGCCTTTGATTAAAGCCTTACTTGTTCTCATTTTCAACTGCTACAACCTCTTATGTAGTAGACAATGCTTTTCTACTTTGAAAAATCACATGAGTAATTTAAAAAATTGATTTTATTTAAACCCTGTGATTTACAAAGTACAAAGTTTGGGGCCAGAGTGATAGTTTAGCGGGTAGGGCATTTGTCTTGCGCGTGGCCAACCTGGGTTCTATCCCTGGCATCCTATATGGTCCTCTGAGCACCGCCAGGAGTAATTCCTGAGTGCTGAGCCAGGAGTAACCCCTGGGCATTTCCAGGTGTGACCCAAAAAAGCAGAAAAAAAAAGTACAAAGTTTTTCACAATACAGTTGTTGGATCCATAGTTCAACACCAACCCCACCACCAGTGTGCACCCCCACCACCAGAGTCCCTCATTTTCCAACCCCCATCCCCATGCCTGCTCCCTTAGTCAGCACTAATTCTATTGATCATGACAGCCCATATAAGAGAATGGTATTGATAAAGTCATGACTACTTTTCTGGGCTGATATGTGCGAGTCTGACTGGTTTCTGTCCTTGCATTCCACGTTCTGAGTTTCTAGAAGATAGTGGGTTTCTACTATTCAGCCCCAGACCCACCACTACTGCACCTATAAACAACAGTTCCTTCAAATATTTCTGCACCTCTGTTTGAGCCTGTCCTAAGCATACCCTGAATAATCTATTCTATATTGCTCGTTGGAGCTAATTCTCTAAATACAGTCCTTGAATATGTTCCTAGACAAAAGTCTGTGGAGATTATTAAATCTTCATTGTGCCATTTGAGCTCATTGTATAGGAAATTATTGATATGTTCCCACAGACCACACACCATGCCCACACACTTGTGATTGTGTGCCCCACATTTAATTCTGTGAAATGTGATGGGATACCTGGTACATCAGCATACTATATATTTGCAGCCATGAGCCATGGGGAGAGATGGCAGCAGCTTTTCCGTGCATCTGAGTCCCTGGATCATGGCTGACTGTGCCAGCAGCAGTTCTAAAGGCTGGCCTACTGGACCTTCTGGAGAGGACCAAGGGGAAGAGGGGCCCCAGCTCCAGCTCCATGGAAGCCCAGTGTATTTAGTGGCTGAGTCCCACATACATGGGGCTTCTTTCTTGGGTGGAACTCTGACGAGCTGTGGAGTCCAGACCTTGAAATTGGCTACGATTGGGGTGCATGAGGTTTTGACTGGCTTCTGAGGCTCTATCCGGTGGCAGGAGAAGGCCAAAATCTGCACTCCCCTCCAGGATGCCTCATCTTAGCATGGGGAAAACCGGCAGCAGCTCTTTGTGCATCTAAGACCCTGGATCACATCCGACTGTCTCACATGAGTAATTTTACATAAAGGTATCACTGTATCACTGTATCACTGTCTTCCCATTGTTCATCGGTTTGCTCGAGTGGCACTAGTAACATCTCCATTTGTCCTGTCAAAAGCAAGTGTAACTCAAGGGCATCTACTTGCTCCAGGGACAGGAGGAGCCCGAAACCATTCTTCAGTTCATGGAACTGAGGTCCATAATTGTTACTAGTTTTTTGCATAACAAGTAAATAAAACATGGGTAGCTTGCCAGACTTTGCCGTGAAGGTGGGAAAGTCTTAGTAGAAGGCTCTCATCTCGAGCATTTACTGATGAAACTTAAAGGGGGAAGATCAGGTTTACTCTTGGATGGAGCTCTGAGGAACTATGGAGTCTGGATGTTGAGAATGACTGACCGCATGATGTGTGGTTTGCTCTGGCTTCTTGCTAGGCTTACTTATATCAGTTAGAACCTGTCTAGAACTGTATACAATGTATAAATGTGAAAGATCTTGGGAAGGATAAACCTGATTCTATTTTGCCAACCTTCAGGCATGTGAAAGTATAATTCAATTAAAAATGTAAATGTAGTTCTCTTGATGTCTACTGGCTCTTTTCAATAAATACAGTATACTGAGGACAGTCAGGGTTCGCAATCAACAAGGCTGTTTGCCCAATGATGCCATGATTTTTCTAAGTCATAGTCCTTGCAGAACCCCTGCTTCAGGCCTATTCATCTAGTTACCAGCAAAATCGAGCATCTTCAATCCTGCATCCCGTTTTCTCTACTCTCCTAAATCCACACTGGCAAAGTCCACACACCTGATTCCACACTCGCCCCAAGTGCTTAATCACCCTTAGTGGGTGACTGGTAATGCACTGAGTTGTGCCTCAAACCTATCCCCCCTAGTCCCCACACACCTGGTCCCCATAAACCAGAGTCTCCACTCTACTAAATCCACACCTGCATGAGTCCACAGCAGCATGCATTTCCACTCACCAATGAATCCCCGTCAACTAACTCCCTAATCAGCCCAGAATCCCATTGTCTGATTTACACCTCAGCACTCAATTCCCATTCCTTGGACACATCACTGACCGAGCATCACTGACCGAGCATCACATCACTGACCACAGCCACCAGTGTCCCCATATGCCAGATTAAGCACCCTGCTGAGTCCCACTTACCCATGATGTCCCATGATAAGTTGATGAGTATCAACTTAACCCTGAGCTCCCACTCCACTGAGTTCCCATTCTATACACAACTATATTAGCCAGCGGGCTAACCGCTGGCTCTGTGTTCCCTGATAATTCCTGACACTGATGAGTCCATATGGGAGGCCAGGGATTAAACTCGAACTGGCCACGTGCAATGAAATGCTCTACATACTAAACTCATCACCCTGCTGAATCCCACTTACCCATTACTAAAATTCCCAATCTCCCCACAAAAAAGCTGATTCTTGAATTTGTCCTGAATCCTAACACGTTAGAGTTATCTAAATCCCGAATCACCTGGATTGCCCAGTAAGTGCAGTATCAACTTAACCCTGAGCTCCTACTCCACTGAGGTCTCATTCTATACACAACTTTTGCTGTGACAAAAACAGCCCCCACAAAGCAAACAAAATGTCTCAGAAGCCAGAGGAGGAAACATCAACCAGGCTGTGTACGAAGTACAGTGGTCAATGCAGTGGTGTACATGTTCTGGCAAGCTCTGTGAAGCTAAGTGCCATATTTCTGTGGTGGGTCAGGAAACACAAGCAGAACTCCCTAATGCATGCACTGCAGTTCGTTTGGGAAGATAAACAGCCTCTCATGAACAGGCAACCAACCCTTTTCTGGGTTCTTACTAGGCCCATACACAGCAATATTCAGGTAGGGCTAATCGCTAGCTCTGTGTTCCCTGATAATTCTTGATACTGATGAGTCCATATGGGAGGCCAGGGGTTAAACTCGAGCTGGCCATGTGCAATGAAATGCTCTACATACTAAACTCATCACCCAAGTGACAAAGTAGGGAATATAAATAAAATATATTGGATACTGGAAGACAGTAGCACACACTATCATTAGTATCTGTGGGGGAAAGTATTAAAGATGTGTATGTGAGAGAAAGACAGAAGGGAAGGGAGTTAGGAAACAAGAAAACCCTTTGTAGGCTAAAGCACAAAATCTACTCAATGAAAGAGCTGTCTGAAGCTTGTCCTTTTCTCAAATATGGTAAAAAAAAGCCAGTTAAGAAACACCCTATGTTAGGTAAAGAGTAATCAAATATTTTCCAGTAAGCCAAGTGTTAACAGTGAGGAAAACTGCAGTACTCACTGATTAATGGGTATTGACACTGCTTAATGCACTGAAACTGCAGTTCAGTGTGTAAGTGAGACTACACTGAAACCAGTAAAATGTGCACTGAAGCAAGACCTGCTTTTGAGAGCTAATGATACCTGAGCAGCCCACAAATCGAATGCAGCAATGAGAATCAAATACAGCATGTAACACACTGAAGGGTAAACAAATCTGCTCAAATATGTACAAAATTAATGCAAGCAGGTTCATTTTAGTATATCAGTGCATGATCAACTGATCAATGAAATGCCTATGTTTAATGGAATGGGACCTTGAGGTGTTGCAGGTGTCACTGCAGTGCCCAGCTGAGTCGGTAGGTGGCAGACAGGAGATAGGTTTGTCTGCACCCAGGGCTCTGACATATGGTTTCACAGAAAGACTGGGCCCCCTGGGATGAACCCAGAGCCAAGGAAAAGCATGGCAAGCTACCCATGGTGTATTCGATATGCCAAAAACAGTAACAATAATGGACCTCATTCCCAACGAATGGAGATGTTACTGGTGCATTAGAACTAGGTCATGCATGTGACTATATGAGAAAGGAAGAAAATTGAAGTTTTTGGCAATCAGTAACTAACTGTACTCAGAATACAAATATTACGTGGTTGTATACACACCTGCATGCAAGTCAAGGAAACTATCCCCAAAGGCTGTACACATTAAATTGCAACCAAAAAAACCAGCATACTTTGATAATAGAATTAGTGCAAAAAAACACTATTTTAAATGCCCATGCTTTAAATTATCACAAATGTGTGGGAGTCAGAGGCTACGTAAGACAGAAAATGGAACGGTGTGCTAACAATTGTCGAAAGTACTAATACCAACCTAGAACTGAGCATTAAATACAGGCAAAACGATACACATGACAGCCCTTTAATATATGTTCTGTAATACACAATCTGGAAGGGAAGGAAAAGAGAAAGAGATAAAAGGGAAAGAAATAAAAACCTGCCATGGAGGAGAGCTGGGGAGGGAGGAGGGAACCGGGGACGTTAGCGGTGGGAGATGGGCACTGGTGATGGGATGGGTGCTGGATCACTGTATGACCAAAACCCAAATATGAACATCTTTGTAATTGTATACCTCATGGTGGTATAATAAAATACTTAAAAATGGAATCTACCACAAGCGTCTGGGAATCGAAGTTTCGTGGGACAGAGAAGGGAACAGTGTGCTAACAATTGTAAGTGATTATACTAGCCAAGAACTGAGTATTGAATACCAGCAAAAAGATACACATGATAGCCTCTGAGTGTATGTATTGCAAGCCACAGGGTGTAAGAGAAGGAAGAGAGAGAGAGAAAAAGAATAGAGATAAAGAACTCTCCATGGAGGCAGGCTGGGGAGAGGGGAGGGAGTGAGGGACATTCATTGGTGGTGGGAAATGGGCACTGGTGGAGGGATTGGTGCTGAAACAATGTATGACAAAAACCCAGACATGAACATTTATGTAATTGTATATTAATTTTTTTAAAAAATAAAAAAATAATGCCCATGCTTTAACTGAGTGGCTGACTCAGTACTAATGCTATACATCTGTGATCTGGAAATAAAGGACACCAATGACACAAAATTGCAATGATGCCAACCTGAAAGGAGGTATGTTTGACAACATACTACATGATGCTTGTAACAGACATTCGAGGGTCACACAGAAGTGTAAGCCACAAGATGCAGATAGCAGTATCCTGCCAAGTAGATCAAAGAGCTGTTAAGCCAGGCTATGGTAAAACCATTAAGATATGCACTCAAGACCTGCTTGTGAAAGCTTCAGCAGTCAGTACACCCAAATTAAGTCAAAATCATCCTTAGAATCAAATCAACATGTCCCAAACAGAAGGACCAGCTATGTGTACAATCACAGAAATAAAGTAACACAAAGTGCATGTCTTCGTAGGCACGTGCATAATTAGCTGAGCAATATCTATCTACCACCTGCGCAGACTATAGCATGTTAGTGCTCCTACACCTGCCACAACAGTGTTAACCTCCAGCTCCAGAAGTGTCTGAGGAGATGCTGTGCAGAGGTGAGTCATTGTCGTCCCATGCATATTGTATCACATGTGGTATGTTTTTGTTGCATTCAACAGTGTTTAACCTTCCAATTTTTTATCATGGTTAACTTTTGATGATGTGTGCCATGCGCACACTTTTTGATGATGTGTGCCATGTGTAACATACATACACCTTGCTGCATGCTTCCTGTTCATTTACATCATGTATCATGTAGCTGTTTCCTGGGCGTGTTGACTTACATCACTATAAAACATAACAAGAGGCTTCAATTGTAAGGAATACACCATTTGCATCATTAAGGAGTATTTACTTACTTCCAAATAGTTTCTGCTGCTACATCATAGATTTCTGGGCTTCTAAATGCAAGGCAAGGGCATTATTGTGGAGTCATGGGTACAGGCCCCTGATATTCTTTCTAAAGTGCTGGTACTATGGGACCAGAACTACATGTTAAGGGGATGCCTTTGTCTGTTAGGTCAACAAATTACCAAGTTTAATCATGTGTGTTTACACACACAGACACACATGTTCTCTGAGCTGCATTGTGGTTTAATTCTGAGCATATACACAGGGTTAGGTATTGAGCACCTGGAGTGGAGTCCAAGACTACTTGCAGGATTGCAGGTCCCTCCTGGTGCTGTAGATATGCCCATGGTATCATCCAGGGCATTGTCAGCTGACCATATCACTGAGCTGCTGGGAACACAACAGGGGCTGCTGGTCAATGAACGACCAGGCTTACACATTACCTTGTTGTGTTTGGGACCTAAGTGATAGCTACTTAGCTCTGGCTCCTATGTGAGCGAAGGCTGTGCTCCCTCTCCTCTCTCTTTGGTGGTGTTCTCTTTTGCAGCTTTAAGGTCTGCTTTCATCCCTATTGCTAACTTCATGATCCCGAGCAAAGATGAAGCTGTTATCTCTCTCTCTCTCTCTCTCTCTCTCTCTCTCTGTGTGTATGTGTGTGTGTGTGTGTGTGTGTGTTTGTTTATGTTCGATGCAGAAATCAGCTGTTGATGCTCTACTTTGTTCATGTTGCTGAATGCTGGGGCAGGCTTTGTTGATCCTACATCCCAGATCCCACTTTCCACATGCCGACTGTATTTACTTGTGTTAGAGCATTGGTGCAGTGAATAGCTCTGTGCAGCTCTTTGCCCACTATTTGAATCTGCCCAATGTGGAGATCTTGAGACTTACAGTGAATGGTTAGAGGAGGGGGTTGTCGACTTTGCTTCAGCAGCATTGCCATGTTTGGTTTGTGTATCGCACCACATGCCATAGTGCTTCCTTACTCATTCTGGAGCTAGGAAATGTATGCAGCTTTTATTCCCCCTTCAATGTCACACACTTCATTTGAGTTACTATGATCTCATGTTGCATTTGGCTATTTTCATTTCCTCACACGCTTGTCACTTTATGCACCCGTTTATTTTCCTAAGTCCAGTACAATGGTAGTTTCGTTTAATATTTAAAGGTGCTGCATGGGATTGCAGTGAAAACACTTGCATTTCACGTGTGTATTAGATTTCATTAATCCCTGGCACACCTATGGTCCCTTGAGCCATGCAATAGCAATTTCTGAGCCAGGAGCCAACCCTTGGTGTAGCCTGTTGTGTCACAATTAAGTCAAAACAAAATAGGCAAAGTATTTACTAATATGTGTTAATTATTTGAAATTATGATGCTCAGGTTGCTGTTTGGAAATTATGGATGTGACTTATGATCCTTTAGTGGTATTCACGGTCTTGCTGAATCCTGTATTTGAGAATAAAGCCATTAATATGTTTGGTGCAATTTGCTGTTCTGCACTGTGACTGCATTTTAACACTGCAGACTATTTAGATTGTGAAGTCCACTGCATTACTCAGCTTTTATGATTGTTTTACCTTGCTCCGCAAGTCATTGCCTCATACTTAGGTGTGCTACGGTGCTATACACAATACTCACTGCAAGCTTTAATGTAATTCTACTGTTTTTCTCCTGCTGGTTTTACCACTCTTAAAGCCCTTGACAATCTACCTTAGCATTGCCAATGGAAGAGATAAACAACATAATATTGAGCGCCACGATTTGGAACATTCTTAGTCACATTATGTTTCAATCGGGCAATAAATTCTACGTAAATTTCCTTAGCCCCTTGATTAACATTAATAAAGGTCTAAACTGTGAATTTTGCAGGGTAGTTTCTTTCTAAGCTTATTTTTGACGAGGCACCGAATTTGGTAAATAACCTTATTGCTACAAGCAGTTTATATTTTTTGGTGTGCCCAAATTCCAGTTTCTGTCAATTGAACCATAGACATACTCATCTGGTATGCCTTTCTAATCCCCCAATACAAGCCTCACCCCCACTATGTTTAAAATTGTAGAAAATTGGCAGGGGAGAGACTTTCGTTTCCCATGTGCAGTTATCCACTATGTAGCCAAGCCAGGAAGTTCTATAGAAGTGGGAGAGTTGGATCCTAACTGCATGAAGAACTGTTTAAATTCCTTTAAAGTCTCAATAAGAAGGCAACATGCATGTATTCATCCGCCGCTTTGGGGAATAAATCAGGGAATACACATGTATTCCCCCTTTTGGGAATAGAGCAGGGAATACGCATGAATTCATCCCCCTTTTGGGGAATAGAGAAGGGAATACACATGTGTTTATCTGCCCCTTTTGGAATAGAGAAGCCAATATACATGCATTCATCCCCCATTTTGGCAATAAAGGGAATACGGATCTGACCCTTTTGGGAATAGAGAAGGAGTATGCATGTATTCATCCTCGAATTTTACGTATGACTGCTAAGCTGCCTTTTACCACTTCTCCTGAAGCTGAGGGAGAGGCAGGTGTTCTGGGAGGCCAGAGCTATTTCTTCTGTTTCTCTTCACTTTGCTTAGAATGTTTATTGCCAGCTTCCCATATGTTTTTCTAAGACCTCCGTATCATTTTCTACTTTTCCTATGGTTCCCCTTCTAAATGTAATGGTAAAGCAGATAAGACCAAGTAAATAAGAGACTACAGGGCCACCTGCCCCTCGAGGTGTTGCAGGTGTGGCTGCAGTGCCCAGCTGCATTGGCAGGTGGCAGACAGGAGATAGGCTTGGTCTACACCCCCCAGGGCTCTGACCTGTGGGCCCTGGATGGTGGATGGTCTGACATAGGAAGAACAGTGTGCAGCCACGCAAGAGTCTTGGATAATGAAGTAGGCTGGGACAGCTCCTTCCCAGGATCTTTCACATCTGTACAACATAATGATCATTGTAGTTGTAACAAACTGGGGAGGTTGATGGGGAATTAGGAACTATAATGTCACATTAGAAATCACTGCTAAAGCCGGATGGGACTCGTCCACCACGCTAGCCACCATTTTCATTGTCCAGACGCTGGGAGAATGTCCCACGACCAGAGGACCAGCAAAGCCGGTTCGAGCCCAAGTAGGCGGCTCCAAGAGGCGGGAAGCACTGGGAAGTCGTCAGACGGAGGTGCGGTCACCCCTTCCCCCTCCATCGCGACTAGCCCGGTTTCCCGCCCAGGAGCCGCTGACGGGCCCGGCATCCAGAGTCTTGCAGACGGCTCGGGAGGCGGGAGCCTGGCTCGCGCCGGGCCTCAGCTGACTATGGAACCCCGAGGAGGGCAGATGGGCTTTGGGAGTGGGCCCGCCGCCTCCGGAGGGTCCCGGAAGCAGCCGGATGGGACTCGTCCACCACGCTAGCCACCATTTTCATTGTCCAGACGCTGGGAAAATGTCCCACAACCAGAGAGGACCAGCAAAGCCGGTTTGAGCCCAGGTCGCGCGGCCGCTATGCGCCGCCACTAGGGTGGTGAAACAATGATGTTTTTTTGGTACACTGCATTCCGCGAACAGCAGGAGGGTTTGCTGAGAGGGAGATATACAGAGGAAGGAGATGACATATAGAGCCCGCCGGGTGATTGGGATTCGGGAGGGGGAGGGAGACAGGACGTTGGTGATGGGAGATGGGTTCGGGTGGAGGGTGCATCTTGGAACCCTGTGGAGCCAGGACTCCACATGAGCATCCTTCAATTAAAAAAAAAAAGGAGAAAAGGTGGAATAAATAAATAAATAAATAAATATCTGCAGGGCTAGCCACAATGTGTAAAAGAAGAGGGAGAGAGATGCAGAGATAGAGAGAAAGAGAGGAAGCAGGGCTACCTGCTATTAAGGCAGCCTGGGGGGTGAGTGGGAGGGGGTGGAGTACATTGGTGGTGGAAATGGGGTACTGGTGGAGGGATGGGTGCTGGAATACTGTATTACCAAGAACCAATGGCACCTTTGTAATTGTATGTCTCACGGTGGTATAATAAAGAATAAAAAAATTAAAAATAAATAAATAAATAAAGAATTTATGGAAGCAATAAATGAAGACTCTGAAAAAAAATAAGAGACTACACAGAATCAGGTTTGGGTGCCCCCTTTTTGGTGGGCATCTCAATTCTAATTGTGTATCTCCCATTTTTAGGAAACTTACGTTCCCTGTGAGGGTAGTCAAGGTAATAGCCTGACATAGTTGTTGAAAAACTTCCTATTTATTTTACTCCTGATGGGTGCGAGAGTGATCTTAGAGGCGATCCTGCTATGAACACATCCCGATGGACAAGTACCTAGAACCCACTTTCTCATAGGGAATTTCCTGGGATGCATCCTCTGTATATAGAGACACTGAATCCTCTGAGCAGCTTACGAGAACAATTACACACAAAGCGTATTTTCTCATACTGCTGTCATTAGTTGCAGAATTACAACATGTGTTGCTCATGTGTAGGGTAGGAGTTGTGACAGATTCCACTTCCTCATAGTGATTCCTCCCAATTAATTTTCATTGGATTCTGTAAAGCAGTATGGAATGGGCACACTTGCTTATGCACAGTGGGATGCTTTGCTTTGTTTCCACGTGCAGTCCAAGGACTGAGCACAAAGTGGAGGCCCCCATTAGCATTTGGGCAGTGCCAGTATTTTGCAGTGTGTGTACTTGCACACACCCTGAAGCATGGATACACTTCTTGAATACCTTCCTGGAGTACTTAACACTTAATGAACATGTGAGTTTGTGAGTTCTGTGACATTTCCTGTGCCTTAAGTAATGTTTGAGAGGAAGTCTCATGTGAGGGAGGGAAAGGATAATGAACTTGGGTACCTGGGAGTATTAGATTTCGTTATAAGTTATCCATGTATGCTCAAGCCTGTTGTCTGTGTATGGACATTTCAGATACTGTGGAGCTTAATTTGGCAATCCAGAAATGGAAAAGTGGAACAGAAGCAGCTGGTATCTGTTCTGACCCCAGGACTGTCTTGTGGACATGTTCGTGTTGTTTTGATCTCTATGGACCTCTATTCTAGACCTTATTGGAGAAACTGGGATTTATTCCTAAACTGTGTGGAATTGTCAGTGTTTTGTGCTGCGGGGTGCTGTTGCAGGGACTTTTACTATCATCCAATGCTGTCAGGTGCATTTTTTTTTTGCTTTTTGGGTCACACCCAGTGATGCTCAGGGGGTTACTCCTGGCTCTGCACTCAGGAATTACTCCTGGCGGTGCTCGGGGGACCGTATGGGATGCCAGGGAGCGAACCCAGGCCAGCACAGGCTGGCCACGTGCAAGGCAAAGGCCCTACCTGCTGGACTATCGCTCCAGCCCCTGTCAGGTGTATTTTTTTTTTCTTTTGGTTCACACCCGGCAATGCTCAGGGGTTACTCCTGGCTCTGCACTCAGGAAGCACTCCTGGCTGTGCTCGGGGGACCATATGGGATGGCGGGGATCGAACCCGGGCCGGCACAGGCCGGCCGCGTGCAAGGCAAACGCCCTACCCGCTGGGCTATCGCTCCGGCCCCTGTCAGGTGTATTTTTAAGTGTACAAGTTGCCTGCGGTTGCTCAGCGAGCTGAAACCACCCACTCACCATTGCCGGGTGTGTTTTGATAAAAGACTACAACACCTATGCCTGCATCTTTGTTACTTCACCGATTTTCCTCTTGTCCTGTTTAATCTTGCTGGGATGGTTAATGCTTTACGGTGTTACTTTGGCTGCCATGCTCTCAGTCATTGGTGAAATGATAATGACGTAGTGTTTCTGAACATCTGCATGGTTACATTGTAAGTCATAGTCAGTTACAGGGCAACTGTCCTTCCCATTCCTGACCATGAAGCACCTGATGCACAGTAAGTCATAGTTACAGGACAGCCATCCTTCCCGTGTCCCGACCATGAAGGCATTCCAAGTTTAATTTCTAAGGGGTACTTTTAGCCTTGAATTTTAGCAGAGCACTGTAGACATAAAGGTAGGTATAGAATTAATGCCAAGTTCCTTGTACAAATTTTATTTTACATTATTATTATTATTATTATTATTATTATTATTATTAATTTGCTTTTTTGGGTCACACCCAGCAATGGTCAGGGGTTACTCCTGGCTCTGCACATAGGAGTTACTCCTGGCGGTGCTCAGGGGACCATATAGGATACCAGGAATTGAACCTGGGTCACCCGGCTGCGTGCAAGGCAAATGCTCTCCCTGCTGTACTATTCTTCCAGATCCCCTTGTACAAGTTTTAATTTAATATATTTTGCTGAATTGGTACTCATTTATTAATGAGTTTAAGCTTTTACTTTTTGACAGAAACATTTGGGGAGTTTTAGGAAGGACCCCCCAAAAAATCAGTCTCTGGGAGGAAAGTTTAGGAAATCAACTTTTTATTTTTCCTAGGAGTACAATGGCAGCCACATTGTAACCTGTAACCTGTGTTTGTGTATCCAAAACATAAATGAGCATGTTGAATTTTGTCAAAATATAAGTTCTTGGTTTTTTGTTTGTTTTGTTTTTTTTTGCTTTTTAGGTCACACCCTGGCAATGCTCGGGTGTTACACCTGGCTCTGCACTCAGGAATCAGTCCTATTAGTGGTTAGGGAGCCATATGGGATGCCAGGAATCAAATCTGAGTTGGTCGCATGTAAGACAAATGCTCTACCAGCTGTTCAAGCCCCTGAAATAACAAGTTCTGACTCAGCATAGGGCATAACTAAAATGATGTTTTTTAAAAGTTTTTATTAAATCGCTTTAAATTACAAAGTTATTCATGATTGAGTTTCAGACATACAATGTTTCAATGCCAATTCTTTCACTAGTATTCACTTGCCTCCACCAGTGTCCCCAGTTTCCCTTCTAACACCTCTGGCAGTCACTTTTTCCCTCTCTGGCAGTTACTTTTCTCCCACTTATTTTCCTCCCCCTACTTTCGGGCTCTGTGGTTTTAAATACTGTTACTGATAGGATGGTATTCGTGTCATTTACCTCCTTTTAGCTCTTTGACCACAATCTGACAATCTCATATTTTTGTATCTCTGTCTTTATCCTATTTATTCCTTGGAGAGGGCACCATTCTATTTCATTGGTCAAACTTTACCATGTTTTTGTTAAGGGTCAGTGCTAATTCTTTCCTCTTTAATGTCCTGAAAAATTTTCCAAGAGTATAGTTTGTTCTTTCTATATTAAAAGCAAGAGCTTTAGGCTTATAGTTGGGAAATAAATCTTTGCTAATTTCTGTTCTAGCCCTGGCCCACCACCTCGGCAGAGCCTCACAACAAGCCAGACCACCGCTCCCTCACTCCACGGGCGCCGCCATTTTCCACTTCTGGACTTCCCTCTCGTCAGAACTCCACCCAGCAGACCAGCCCATCACAGCCCGGCTCGAGCGGCCACAGCTGCAGCATGGTTCATCAATAAATGCTTTATTTGGAGGTGTTTAAAAGAGTTTGCCTCCCGCTCGACAAGCCTGGCAAGCTTCTCGTGTTGTATATGATATGCCAAATTCCAGTAACAATTATATTAGGTCATTCCCATTACCTAATATAATGGTTTGAGGCTCTTTATGTTCCTGTAGCAAGCCGATGCCCCTGGCTCTACTGGCATGAGACAGGACATATAGAGATATTACTGGTGCCCGCTCTAGCAAATAGATGAATTCAAGTCTGATATTGAGATCTTTAATCCATTTTGATCAGATTTTTTGTGCATGGTGTTACACAATCACGATCACTATCACGATCTTCCCGTTGATCATCATTTTTTTTTTTTTTTGCGAGGCACAGGCGACCCCGTCACAGACGCCACTGCGGGCCATGGTGCCAGTCTCTGCTTTATTAACAGTAACAGAAGCCCCAGCGCTCTCCCGCTCCTCTCTGCCCCATCAGGGGCCCTGGCCTAGGTCAGCTGCTCCTGAGCGCTCAGCTAAGGGAGGACCCCCGTCCCTGCAGGCAGAGGGCCAACCTAGAGCCCACAGGGGCAGAGCTGTAAGGCAGGAGGGCAGGGCTGAGGACCCCTGAGGGAAGACTGGCTGCCCCACCCCTCCCACCATTCCTGAGATGCCCTGGCCGAGGAGGGGCCTCTTGTCACTCCTCTCCAGGCCGGTCAGCCCGGGTCAGCTGCGTCGCAGATCCTGGCTGTGCCAGGTGGGCTCCCGGAGGAGCAGGATCCCAGTGCGGCAGCCCCCAGGTGAGGCCACGACGGGATCCACCGGCCCCTCGCAGAAGCAGCCTGGGGCCCTCTCGGTCCGCAAGTCTGAGAAGTTCACCAGCCGCCAGAGGGCACATTCACGAGGGCCATCAGGGTGTCCCCCTACCCATGCGGACTCCCGGAGTAAAAGCAAACCGCAGCGTGTCGCCGACGCTGGGCCACAGCCGCGCTGGCTCTGGGCGGGCTCACAGGTCATTCCGCTGCAGCGCCTCACACAGGTTCTGGTTGGCGTCCGGCTCCTCTGTCAGCACCTCCACCTGCTCCC
Source organism: Cryptotis parvus (assembly GCA_021461705.1). Classification (NCBI taxonomy): domain Eukaryota; kingdom Metazoa; phylum Chordata; class Mammalia; order Eulipotyphla; family Soricidae; genus Cryptotis; species Cryptotis parvus. The sequence continues at coordinate 18,267 of JAJIBD010027333.1, forward strand.
ACTCGCCCGAGCGGCTGGACCTTTTGATGGCGCCCACCACGCTCTGCATGTACAGCCCGCTCCTCGAAGGAGGCAGCCATGGAGACGGGGCTGTGGTCCCAGGTGCGGCGGTCGCCGCCCTGGCCCTGGAAGGAGCGCCGCAGGGCCCTGCACCATGTAGACCATGCCCTTCAGGTAGAGCAGCGGAACGTCCTGGGGCCCCCGCTCGGGCAGCCCCCCGCCCACGGCCAGCGAGTCCCGCAGGAGCAGCTCCTCCTGGCCAGCAGCGTTCTTCTGGCCATAGAGGTCGGCCCCGCTGGGCCACCAGGCGCCCGGCCGAGCCCACCACCATGACTTCGTGCACGAAGGCGCCCAACATTCACGCCTCAATGTTGAAGTTGAGCGTGACGGTGCCGCACACGCCGCCACCCATGAGCATCTGGAAGAAGCAGAAGTCGTCGCTGGTGACGTGCCGGATGCCCCGGATGGCCGCGTTCTGCCGCACAAAGGTCTTGAGCAGTCCGTGCACCTTCTCGGCCCGGCGGCCCGCCAGGTGCGTGAGCAGGTCCACGATGTAGGTGCCCATGGTGTGCAGGCCGCCGCCGCCATGAGCTCGTCCACAGATCCAGCCGTAGCTGGGGCTGAGTAGGCTGCCCGAGTAGACGCGGGCGCCGCAAATCATCACTGCGCCAACGTAGTGCTCGGCGATCAGCTGCTTCATGCGCACGGAGGCGGGCAGGAAGCGCAGCACGTTCCCGACCAGGCTCATGAGCTGCGGGTAGTAGCGCCGAGGCCGCCACCATGCGGAAGGCGCCCACCGAGGTGGTGGCCTTCTCACACACCACGTTCTTCCCGATACCGGGTGCCTTCACGGCGATCTGCCGCGTGAGCGGGGCGGGATGTTGACGCACACCAGGTCCACGTCTTGATGCAGCAGGACGTCGTCTGTGCGGCTGGTGTAGAAGGCGATGTTCATCTCCTCGGCCAGCTGCTTCGCCTCCTCCTCCGTCTTGCCCCACAGGGCCTCCACAGTGAAGCCCTCGGCCTGCAGCAGCGGCACCAGAACTCGGGCCGAGCTGCCCGTCCCAAACACGCCCGACTCCTGGGAGGCGTCTTCATGCCGGCCTCCCCCTCACCAGCTCATCTCCTCACGAGGAGCGGCCACCCAGTTTATCTTCCTTCTTTATGATTCATTCTAATTTCTTTTAACATTTTTATTAAACATCTTGCAAAAAAGAGTAGACAAGTGTATCCACATTTTCTTCATAGGATCTACCTCTGTTTTTTTTTTATGGCATCATATACATTTTTTTACAAAGATGGTGTTAAAGTTTCACAAATTCAGGGTGTTTGGTCATAGTCAGCTACTGAAAATCCTATTTTTTACCATCGAACACTAAGCACATGGTCTGGCCATGAGAGCCAATGCTGTTGGTGAAGGTTTGAGCCAGACTCTAGGATTGACCCCGGTCTGGTCTCTTTCGGAACTGGCCCAAGAGTGGCAGAGGTTGAACACTAGCTGGTTTAGGAGCACCAGAGTGTTTGATGCCTTCTTCGTGGTGGTCTGACCTCTGCTTTCAATGGCAGTAATTTGTCTTTGTTAGTATTTATTTGCTTATAAGCCAGTCACTGCATACATTGAATTAATAGTTTTAGGAAATGGTAGTTAATGACAAGTAAATTTGCTTAGGATTTTCTTCTTCCCCTATTTTTTGCTTAGGAGCTTCTTCTTTATTTCTTTTTTAAATTTAATTTATTTTTTTAAATTTCAATTTTTTATTATACCACCGTGTGATATATAGTGCAATATAAAGTTAGAAAGATGTTCATGATTGGGTTTCAGTCATATATTGTAACCATGCTCATCCCTCCACCAGTGCCCTTTTCCCAACACCAATGTTCAGCAATTCCCTCCCACCTCTCCCAGCCTGTCGTTATAGCAGGCACTTTTACTTTATCTCTCTCTCGTTTCGCTCTCTCTCTCTCTCTCTCTTCTCTTATCTTACACCTTGTATCTTGCCCTAAAAACATTTAGAGATTTTCATGTAAATCCCTTCAATGCTCAGTTCTAGTGTGGCATTACTATTTGCCACAATTAGTAAAAGATGGGTATATATTTATATCCCATTAATGAATGCAGTCATTCTTTATCTGTCCTTTACATTCTGACTAATTTCACTCAGCATGATAGTCTCCATGTCCATCCATTTGCAGGTAAATTTCATAATTTTGTCTTTTCTGACAGATGCATAGTATTCCATTGTGTCAATTTACCACAGTTTCTTAGCCAGTCTTCTGTTCTAGGGCATTCAGGTTGTTTAAAGATTTTGGCTATTGTGAATAGTACTGCAATGAATATAGAAGTGCAGATAGTGTTTCTTCTGTATGTTTTTGAGTCTCCAGGGTACATTCCCTGGAGGTCTAAGTTCATTTTTTTTACACATAGCTGGCCAGTTTCCCAGCACTACATGTTGAAGTTTTCTTTGCTCCATTTAATATTTTTTTGCTCCTTTATCAAAGATTAAGCGATCATATTTGCAAGTGTGTGTCAGGGTATTCACTTCTATTCCATAGGTCTACAGTCTGTCTTTATACCAATGCAATGCAGTGGTTCTTTGAAAAAAGTAAACAAGATTGACAAATAACTTGCAAGACTTGCAAGGAGTGCAGCCCCACCCACAGGTGTGTGTGTGTGTATGTGTGTGTGTGTGTGATTCTTGCATCTCCGCAGAACTAATCAACCCCAGGGAACAGGCTGGAACTTCCATCAACAGGACCCGAGGCAAACAGCCTTGTATCCCCTCCTAACCCTTTGGGCCCTGTGCTTCCAGGAACAACTACAGCCCCTCCCACAAGTGTGTGTGTGTGATCCTTGCATCTCTGCAGAAATAATCAGCCCCAGGGAACAGGTCAGAACCAGCCACCCACATCCCCAAACTCAAAACTGCATGGACGCACTAGCATACACACAAACTACTTACTATCTATCTTGCATGAGGTACCAGTGAGCTTTTGTCCCTAAACTCCTTGCCACCCACCGAAACTCTGCAAACAGCCCAGACACCTACTAACTATACTATCTATCCACCCAAGAACTCACATTTGCGATCTACAATAGTCATAATTATAAAGCAACACAAAATTCCATCAAGCTCAGTGAGTGAAGTCACTAGTCCAGATGAGCCAAGCAATAACAATGAATTGTATAAACTCTCTGATAAGGAATTTTGGAAAGAATTGTTAAGGATGCATAAGGAACTCAAAGAAGCAATGGAATGCAAAATCAATAAAATACAAGAGGACATGAGAGAAGAAATGAGGGAAAATGCAGACCAAAATACAAATGGAAATGAAAGATATTAAAAATGAGGTAAATGAAATGAAAAACACACTGAAAGGCCTCCATAGCAGAGTAACAACTACTGAAGAAAGAATTAGTGATCTCTACGACGAGTTCCAAAGATTGTCTACACAACAGCAGAAGATGGGAAAAAAGACTCACAATTAACGAACAGACAACAAGAGATAATTTGGATGAAGCCAGAAGGAATAACATACAGATCATTGGGGTCCCAGGAGGGCAAGAAGAAAACTCTGATGAAGAAGAAACTGCCAAAGCCATCATTGCTGAGAAGTTCCCCGAACTAAAGAACGCTTGCCTCCAGATCCTGGAGGCCCGTAGGATACCAGCTAAAAGAAACCCCAATAAGAATACTCCAAGACACATCTTAATTAAAATGACAAAAACTATAGATAGAGATAGATACTGAAAGCAGCAAGATCAAAGAAGGAAATCACATACAAAGGGACATCCCTAAGGAACAGCAGACTTCTCTGATGAAACACTCCGAGCCCGAAAACAATGGTGGGATATTGTGAAAAGGCTCAATGAACTGCAAGCCTCACCAAGAATTCTTTACCCGGCCAGACTCACATTCAGGTATGAAGGAAAGATACACAACTTCATGAATAAGCAACAACTCAGGAAATTCGTGGACTCAAAACCAACTTTAAAAGGACTGAAGGGTCTACAGTAAAATACGACAAAACCCAAAAGCACAAGTGTAAACAGAAAGATAGCACAAAATCCGATGACGATAATCTCTCTCAATGTCAATGGTCCAAATGCACCAATTAAGAGACACATAGTTGCAAAATGGATTAAAAAACTTGAACCCAACATTCTGTTGTCTACAAGAAACACATCTGAACAACCAGAGCAAAAAACAGACTCAAAGTCAAAGGTTGGAAGACCAGTCTTCATGCAAACACTCCTCCAAAAAGACCAGTGTGGCCATACTAGTATCAGATAATATAGACTTCAGGCTGAAAAGGGTTAGAAGGGACAATGAAGGACATTTCTTATTAATTAAGGGTATGTATACCAGGAAGAAATTACACTATAAATATGTACCAAACGAGGGGACAGCAAAATACAGAAAACAACTGCTAACAGATCTCAAACAAGACATTAACAGTAGCACAACAATAGTTGGAGATTTCAACACTGCTCAATCAACTATGGATAGATCAACAAGACTGAAACTCACCAAGGAAATATTGGCCATGAAGGAAGAAATGGAAGAAAGAGAGCAAGTGAATATATACAGGGCTTTACATGCCAAAAAAATGGAATACACATTTTTATCCAATGCACATGGAACATTTTACAATATAGACCACATGCTCAGCCACAAAGCATACCTCAATAAAATAAAAGAGATAGAAATTGCGTCAACTATCTTTTCAGACCATGATGCACTGAAAATGCAAGTCAACCGTATACAGAAACAGGGAGTCAAACCAAACACCTGGAAACTGAACAGCTCATTGCTGAACAACCAATGGGTCATAGAAGAAATCAAACAGGAAATCCAAAGATTCCTGGAAACAAATGAAAACGAAGACACCAACTATAAGAACTTAGGGGACACTGCAAAAGCTGTGCTAAGAGGGAAGTTTATAGCTCTGCAAGCATTCATTAGAAAAAAAGAAAGGGCCCACATAAATAACCTGACTTCACAGCTGAAGATATTAGAAAAAGACCAACAAAAGGAGCCCAACCCAGGCAGTAAAAAGGAGATGATAAAACCTAGAGAGGAAATCAATAAGTTGGAAACCCCAAAAAACAATCCAAAAGATAAATGAAACCAAGAGCTGTTTTTTTGACAAAATAAACAAGATTGACAAACACTGGCAAGACTTGTAAGGACAGGGAAAGAGAGAACCCAAATAAACAGAATCAAAAATAAAAATGGTGACATCACAACAGAAACCACAGAAATCCAAGGATCAATCACAGATTACTATGAGAGTCTGTATGCCGTGAAACATGAGAATGTAGAAGAAATGGATGAATTCCTGAAGTACTATAACCTCCTACGGCTGAAACAAGAAGACCTGCAATATCTGAATAAGCCTATCACCATTGAGGAAATTGAAATAGTAACTAAAAGTCTGCCAAACACAAAAACCCAGGTCCAGATGGATTCACTAGTGAACTCTACCAAAACTTTAAGGAGCACCTACTGCCAGTTCTTTTCAAGTTCTTCCAGGAAGTGGAAGAAACAGAAACACTCCAAAAACAGTTTATACAAGACACACATCACCCTGATACGCAAAGCAGGAAGAGATAACACAAGGAAAAAAACTACAGACTGTTGCAGGACTCCTAAGGGCCTCTGCATCTGCTCTGGATTGCCTCCCCCAAATCACTCCGTAGATAAGGGGGTAGTCTAAATGTGGCAGTTTATCCGACCATGTATGCTGTACTAGCTGGTATAAATATTCTCCCATGCTATCACAATCATCGTGGGACTAGCTAGATCTTACCAGCATATTAGCCTGGCCACGTAAGGACACCTAAGTAATTAGACCAGAGAGAAATGCTGTTTACTTCCAAACAAACAGGCATGGCTCCCTGATAAAATATAAAACTACAATGAAGTAGAGGAGACTTGTGAAGGCTTGGAGAAATATTTAACTGGCATTGGTGTTGGTCTTTGGTACAGTGACATGCCATCTCAGAAACCCCCTTCTCTACATTTCAAAGGCCTTCCCGGCTCAAAACATTAGCACAGTAAAGGCCCTAGGTGAGATGCAGGGAGGGATTACCTGAGGGCATTGGACCCTCCCTGCTTTCCATAACAATGGGAGGAAGGTCTGAGTTGCGGGGGTATAAACTTGCCTGTTCCCGCTCTCCCGGGCTTCTTCTTCCCGGTGGGATCTCGCCTTGTGAGCGTTTATTCCCCTTGGAAGTTTTACACGTGGTGGTCGCCATCTTGGCCTACACGTGGCTGGGGTTCTAGCCTGGAATCCTAAGCATCGGGTTTTTCCTTTTGCTGATTTGTATGCCTGAACCTGTGATAAGTAAAGCCTTTTAAAACCGCATCGGATTCCTGAGTGTTCATCCATTCCTCGCCGGCTTCGGAGGTAGAAGGGAACTTCGCTTCCCGGCACTGTCGGGACCCGGCGGAGCGCCCGACATTTGGCGTCCCTGGTGTGGGCACCACGAACATCGCTCTGGTCTAATTATCATCGGACAGAGATCATCTGCCTCCGAACCGTGAGTAAAATGATGGATATCTCATGGTATAGATACATTGTATCTTTTTATTGGCTCGAACCATACATAGCCCAGTCTATAAAGTTCCTTTCTGAGAACTACTCTATCTTTTCACAAATCATCTGGGTCCTTGCGATTTTTAAACTGTACCTTTGTGTAAGGACAATGTTTAATAGAGAGAGGGAAGAAAGTAATAAATTGAATGCAATCTTAAGGGACGAGGTTTACTCAGCGATTGAAGAAATAAGTGAGGATCATAAAGCTACAGGTAGACTGGTCTTAAAGCTTGAGGACAGAATTATTAAACAGAGTTTAAAATTTGAAAAGAAATTAGAAGAACAGGAAAGTAAAATTATTAACCAGATTTTAAAATTTGAGGAAAAATTAGAAGAACAGGATTTAAAATTCAAAGAAAAATTAGAAGAACAGGAAAGTAAAATTACTAAACAGGATTTAAAATTTGAAGTAAAGTTTGAAGAGCAGAAGAAGGATATCGATAAAATCAGCACTATCTTAGAGGAAGAAATTGACAGACAGAGAGATAGAATAGATGGACAGAAAAAGGAGGTTTGGAAGTTACACATAAGATTGAAAGAACAAAAGGAAGAAATATATAGGAAACTTGAAAACTTAAACCAAGAAATGGATGTGTTACGCAGGGAGATTTCTGATTTCATAACTTATCAATCAGGACCTAGCGCATACCCAATACTGAGGCGTGAACCAACTAAAAGCCGTTCACAAACACGCCCCAAAACTGTAGACTTGAAAAAAGGTGTATACATTCCCAGCAAAAAAATCTAAAAAAGAATTCTAATGTGGCTGATAACTTAGAGGAGGAACAGGAAAACCCAGAGGGAGGCAAATTTCCAAGCTGAAAATCTCTCCAGAGTTAATACCCTCAATGGGGTAGATGTTCCTCTGCCAGATACTACAAGCTCTGATGAGGAAGAACGGGAGGAACAGGTTAGCTCGAATCAAAGAACAAAGCGCAGCAATCTTTCTCATGACCAATCTAAAGATAAAGTAAAACCGATTCATGAAGACTTAAAAATTGAGGCAATAACCCCGTTTAGGAAGGCTTGCGACAGGTTTGGAATATCAAGTCCTTATACTTTAAAATATTTAGCTGATTGGAGGCGAAAATAGTCAGTGGGTATTGGGAGACTTTGAAATGGTAGCCCATACTTGTCTAAACAAATCACAGTACATGCAATGGCAAATGTGGTATGCAGATGGGGTTAACCGAATATTGACACTTTAAGAGAAAAGGAATCAGGCCATACTATAACTTTTGCCATGCTAAAAGGTGAAGGTGAATGGCAAAAGAAAGCAAAACAAGCGACATTACCTGAATCTATTTTAAAATTTGTTCGGGAGACACATTAAAAGCGTGGGGAAAGAGTAGGTTCCGACCCAGAATTTCTAGGTAGCTATACGAAAATTTACCAGGGTCGTGATGAACCATACTTTGATTTTGTTGGGAGATTATGTGAAACAATCCAAAGACAGGTTCAAGACTCAACCACTCAAGAAATCCTAAAACGAAACTTAGCATATGAGAATGCTAATCAAAAATGTCGAGCATTACTATATAGTATTAAGGAAAAGGATGACCTCATGGGGTATCTAAAGGCCTGTAGAAATGTCGGTTTAACCTCCCATAAAACACAGGATGATATAGAGGCTTATCCCATACAGCAGGAGGATCAGGAGAGGGATGAAATGTCAGACAGCTCTAGGGGGGAGAAACAATAAACTTCAAAGGATAAACAATAATCGGAGAAACTATTCTAATAATCGCAGCTCCACCCCTCGGAGGGCCCCACCTGGACCATGCCCAAGGTGCAGAAAAGGAAAACATTGGGCCAGAGACTGTCGGTCTTGGAGGCGGAAGTCAGCCTCAGGCTTCATCTGGACAGATAACCTGCTTTAGCTGGGGAAAGAAGGGACACACCCGTAGAGATTGCCCATCTTCTAAAACTATCAATACAGGGCAACATTCTAATAATCCCTTTATAGGAAATGTTACATGGACCCCCTCCCAGGTTCCACAAGCTCCGCAGGCTCAAATAACATCTATGCCTCCCCTAATGCAGGAAACTGGGTGGGGGGCCAGCCCCAGGCCCAGCTGAATCCAGGGGGCACTCTCCTTCATTCCACCTGCCCAGTATCCTCCGAATCAGAATCCACAGAATTACAGTCAATAAATGCTCTCTGGCCTACCCCATCAGGCAGTGGCAGTCTCGACATTCTCTGCCCTAAGACTGTCACAATATACCCAAGTCAAGACCCCTACATGCTAAAAACAGGGATAAAAGGACCTGCTCCCCCAGGTAGTATGGGTTTAATTCAGGGAGCGATTGGCTGAAATTTAAGGGAATTATGGTGCATTTCGGACTTCTGGATCCTGAATCTCATGGAGAGATAATACTGTCAATATCTGTGCCAACTAAATGGACTTTTAAAAAAGGGGAACCACTTGCTAAACTATTATTATTTTTTGAGGATCCGTGTAGTCAGTCCGAACACCCCTACAGCTGGTGGCTTAAACAGTACCAACCATTCTGCCAACTTCATTGTTGGTTATGCAGCCACACAGAACCAAGCCCACCAGCCACCTGCTAACTATCTAGTTGGGTACACCGCCAGAATTTCTCAGGCCAAGCGGCCGGTTATACCCATCGAAATTTATAAAAGGAAATTCAAAGGCATGTTGGATACAGGGGCAGACATATCCATAATCTCCACCAAGTATTGGCCCTCTAACTGGGCCCTAAAGAAAGTGTCCCATAGCCTGAGCGGGGTCGGCAATATCTCCTCTTCTCTTCTCCGACAGAGTGCCAGGTGGCTGCCGTGTATTGGCCCTGAAGGGAATGTAGCCATGGTCCAGCCTTATATAGCCCCTATGCCTTTAACTTTATGGGGTCAAGACATGCTGGAGCAGTGGGGGGCAGTAATCCACATACCTCGTCCAATTCCCCGTCGAGCACCAATTCCAGCTCTCCATAATAAGCCTAACACCGGGAGTAACCCTTTTTTAATTGGGGCCGCTGTGGTTAGCGCCCACTACCTATCCGCATTCAGTGGAAGTCTGACAAACCTATATGGACACCACAGTGGCCCCTCAATACCAAAAAAGTTAGAGGCGCTAACAAATCTAGTGGAAGAACAGCTGAAATTAGGACATATTGAGGAAACGTTTTCGGAATGGAATTCTCCTGTTTTTGTAATACAGAAAAAATCAGGCAAATGGCGTTTGCTGATTGACTTAAGGAATGTAAATTCTACTATGGTCCCCCATGGGAGCCCCTACAACCTGGGCTCCCCTCTCCAGCAGCTATTCCTAAGGATTGGCCGCTAATTATCATAGATTTAAAAGACTGCTTTTACAGCATACCTATCCACCCAGATGATCGGAAAAGGTTTGCATTTTCAGTCCCTTCCATTAATCATAAAGGTCCTTTACGTAGGTTTCAGTGGACAGTATTGCCCCAAGGAATGACTAATTCACCTACGATGTGTCAACACTTTGTTGATGAGGTTTTCGCACCCATTTGTGCTAAATTTCCTGGTGCATACATCATCCACTACATGGATGATATCCTGCTAGCTTGTGATAATTCCAGAGATCTCCAGAATTTATATAATGATGTAATGACAGTTTTACCAGAGGCTGGCTTACAAGTAGCTCCGGAAAAAAATCCAGATGCAGCCTCCATATGAATATTTGGGCTATGCTCTTGACCGCACTACAGTGCGTCCTCAAAAAATTTCCATTAGTCAGAAAGGGCTCAAAACCTTGAATGATTTTCAAAAACTGCTGGGGGATATCAACTGGGTGCGCCCCTCCCTTGGTATTCCTAAGTGTGAGCTCAGTAACCTGTTCCACACCCTTGAAGGTGATCCTGCTTTAAATAGCCCAAGGCAGCTAACTCCTAAAGCTCAGAAGGAATTAGATTTTTTTCATGGATCGGCTTCAAAAATCTTACCTCTCCAGATTTAATCCCGGAGAAAAGGTATGGTTCTTGGTCTTCAACACTCCCGAGTCTCCAACTGCTGCTATAGCCCAATTATCTGGACCATTAGAATGGGTTTACTTACATAACAAGCAGAATCGTACTGCTACACCTTACCTTGAGATGATAGCTAACCTTATAATTAAGGGAAGATCAAGAACCCAAGTATTACTTGGACATGACCCCCCCATGTAATAGTACTACCTGACCCTAAAAAAGAAATTGAAGCTGTTTTACCACTCAGTGAAATCCTTCAGAGAGCTTTAGCAGATTTTTCAGGAGAAATATCTTATCATTACCCAGCTGGAAAAACCTGGGAATTTCTGAAAAGGACGCCTTTTGTAATTTCCACCATTGTCCGCTCCTCTCCCATTCATGATGCTCCAGTGTATTATATTGATGGCTCCTCATCAGGAAGGGGGTGGAATTACAGGTCCTTCGTTGACCACTACTGTACATACAAATTATAAATCTGCCCAACAAGTGGAACTCGCCACCCTGATACATTTACTATCCCATGTATGTGGCCCATGTAATGTGGTGAGTGATTCTGCATATGTAGTTGGTTTATTTCCTGGAATTGTCACTGCTTCTTTAAATGCCCATAATCCTATAATTCAGGAGCTACTCCATAAACTACAAGATCTCCTCCGAAATAGAACATTCCCTATATACATCTCCCACATCCGTTCTCACAGCCGACTCCCGGGCCAATGGTTCGAGGAAATGAAGCAGCAGATCTCTTGGCAGCACCAGTATTTAAATCAGCTGAGGAAGAGCACCAGACTCTACATACAAATGCCCGCCGCCTTCATGTACACCATGGCATCCCATGGAGACAAGCTAGACAAATTGTCCGCAACTGTCCTGTCTGTGCTCCTTTACATTGTACATCTCATGTAGCAGGAGCAAATCCTCGAGGTTTACAGACAAACCAAGTGTGGCAGATGGATATAACTCATACTAACTTATTTCCCAACAAACCTTTCCTTCATGTGGTCATCGATACATATTCCCGGTTCATATGGGCTGTTCCTATGACGTCTGAAAGAGCTAAATCTGTTTGTTCATTTTTACTCCAGCGCTTCTCCGTCATGGCTATTCCCCATACCATAAAAACAGATAATGGTCCTGCTTACACCAGCAAAACCTTCAAATCCTTTTGCGAGGAATGGCAGATCAAACATATTACAGGAATTCCATATAATCCACAAGGACAAGGAACAGTTGAACGTGCCCACAGAACGCTTAAAACTCAGCTATTAAAGCAACGAAAAACAAGCATGCCTCCAATGGATTCTTTATCTTTAACATTATTCACCTTAAACTTCTTAAATATACCTCAAGGAGATCCCTATACCGCGGCTGAACGTCACTTTCAAGAAGATATGCAAACTCAAAAAACAGTCAATTCACCTATCTGGGTGAAAATTGATGATAAATGGATTGCAGGTCACCTCCTCATTCGGGGAAGAGGCTATGCTTTCATTTCTACAGACGATAACGCTGCCAAGAAACTCTGGGTCCCTCTGCGACTTGTTAAGACTAGAATTCTCCAAGAATCAGAAAACAACTAATTCTTTCAATATAAAGTCTTAAATTTTAAATTGCAAGTTGCTGTTTAAACTTCCTGGATTGGTTCCTTTTAATAATGATCTTGTTTTGCAGTCTGTGATCATGGTTCATGTCTAATATCTTGCCTTACAGCCTAAATATTTTCTTTCTTAAAAAAAAAGGGTGGAAAAATGGGTGGACTCTGATCACAGTGCTCATTACAAAAAATGTTTGCTAAATCAATGAAAAATTGTTTTTCTAATGATTCTGTTCACAGGATGAGATATTCGAATCCAGTAAACCTGCGCTACAGTGCTCAATACTCCGAGACTCCTAAAACAGTGCTCGCTAAAAAATTTAATAATTTGCAAAACTAATTTTTCCCAATGCTCTATTCACAGGAAAAGACACTTTCTCACCATCATTTGCCAGCTTTATATTTATGAAGCGCTTGACTCGTTACCATTTATCACCCTAAATGGGTCCACATACACAGCTGTAAGATATTGATCGATCAAATGTATGTGTGCGTGTGTGTGCATGTGGTGGCCACCATTATGTTTGTGATTAATGTTGTGTCTATGTTATGTCTCAACTACTACCTTCTCAATTTCTGACCACTACAAACCTCTATTACATTCATCAACTCCACTGCTGATCCATTAGATTTATCAATTTTAAAATCATCAATTCTCATACTTATTTCCCTGCTCCACCCATGTTGGAGCTTCTTTATATTCTTCTCTCCATCCCAAACTTGGATCCCTACAAAGCCTTAAAATCCCTACTTGTGATTAACCTCGAAAAGTGTTTTTGTCTCGCCTAAGCTACAGGTACAGTTACCGGTGCCAATGTTCCCTTGTTGAAGAAGCCCTGCAAGACGCCCACACCGATGTTCTAGACACCTGCTCCAGCGCTCAAGACTCCTGTTCCAGAGTTCAAGATATCACACCGATGTTCCGGACACCTGTTCCAGCACTCAAGACTCCTGTTCCAGAATTCGAGATACTTGTTCCAGTGTTCCTGAGACCCAATCCAGTGTTCCTGACAATTCAAGGAGTTCCTGATCGCTGCTCTCCAAAGACTCATACTCATATGATCACCGCTATTGCTGTTCCAGAAGTAGCCGCACAGACTTTGTTCCAGACACCCGACTTTACATAAAATATAGCAAATTGACTCTCACAAATTATGGACAGTGCAAACTATAGTCCGTTATAATCAGACAGCTAAAAACACTTTATCTTGAACTTTGCTTTGGGTCCAAAAACAAGTTAGGATCCTAAAGTAACATGTATTATCATTTTGCAATTGGAATTGTTTTTTCTTATCTTAATTTTCTGTACATTACTAAATATTTCTTACCTTTTCAATTTTTATTAGTAAACTAATCCAGGGGAGTTGTTGCAGGACTCCTAAGGGCCGCTGCATCTGCTCTGGATTGCCTCCGCAAATCACTCCGTAGATAAGGGGGTAGTCTAAATGTGGCAGTTTATCCGACCATGTATGCTGTACTAGCTGGTATAAATATTCTCCCATGCTATCACAATCATCGTGGGACTAGCTAGATCTTACCAGCATATTAGCCTGGCCACGTAAGGACACCTAAGTAATTAGACCAGAGAGAAATGCTGTTTACTTCCAAACAAACAGGCATGGCCCCCTGATAAAATATAAAACTACAATGAAGTAGAGGAGACTTGTGAAGGCTTGGAGAAATATTTAACTGGCATTGGTGTTGGTCTTTGGTACAGTGACATGCCATCTCAGAAACCCCCCTTCTCTACATTTCAAAGGCCTTCCCGGCTCAAAACATTAGCACAGTAAAGGCCCTAGGTGAGATGCAGGGGAGGGATTACCTGAGGGCATTGGACCCTCCCTGCTTTCCATAACAATGGGAGGAAGGTCTGAGTTGCGGGGGTATAAACTTGCCTGTTCCCACTCTCCCGGGCTTCTTCTTCCCGGTGGGATCTCACCTTGTGGGCGTTTATTCCCCTTGGAAGTTTTACACGTGGTGGGTCGCCATCTTGGTCTACACGTGGCTGGGGTTCTAGCCTGGAATCCTAAGCATCGGGTTTTTCCTTTTGCTGATTTGTATGCCTGAACCTGTGATAAGTAAAGCCTTTTAAAACCGCATCGGATTCCTGAGTGTTCATCCATTCCTCGCCCGGCTTGAAGGTAGAAGGTAACTTCGCTTCCCGGCACTGTCAGGAGG
>JAJIBD010027336.1:0-21376 GCA_021461705.1 Cryptotis parvus
GTAGCCCTGAAGGGAATGTAGCCATGGTCCAGCCTTATATAGCCCCTATGCCTTTAACTTTATGGGGGTCGAGACATGCTGGAGCAGTGGGGGCAGTAATCCACATACCTCGTCCAATTCCCGTCGAGCACCAATTCCAGCTCTCCATAATAAGCCTAACACCGGGAGTAACCCTTTTTTTTAATTGGGGCCGCTGTGGTTAGCGCCCACTACCTATCCGTATTCGAGTGGAAGTCTGACAAACCTATATGGACACCACAGTGGCCCCTCAATACCAAAAAGTTAGAGGCGCTAACAAATCTAGTGGAAGAACAGCTGAAATTAGGACATATTGAGGAAAGCGTTTTCAGAATGGAATTCTCCTATTTTTTGTAATACAGAAAAAATCAGGCAAATGGCGTTTGCTGATTGACTTAAGGGAATGTAAATTCTACTATGGTCCCCATGGGAGCCCTACAACCTGGGCTCCCCTCTCCAGCAGCTATTCCTAAGGATTGGCCGCTAATTATCATAGATTTAAAAGACTGCTTTTTACAGCATACCTATCCACCCAGATGATCGGAAAAGGTTTGCATTTTCAGTCCCTTCCATTAATCATAAAGGTCCTTTACGTAGGTTTCAGTGGACAGTATTGCCCCCAAGGAATGACTAATTCACCTACGATGTGTCAACACTTTGTTGATGAGGTTTTGCGACCCATTCGTGCTAAATTTCCTGGTGCATACATCATCCACTACATGGATGATATCCTGCTAGCTTGTGATAATTCCAGAGATCTCCAGAATTTATATAATGATGTAATGACAGTTTTACCAGAGGCTGGCTTACAAGTAGCTCCGGAGAAAATCCAGATGCAGCCTCCATATGAATATTTGGGCTATGCTCTTGACCGCACTACAGTGCGTCCTCAAAAGATCTCCATTAGTCAGAAAAGGCTCAAAACCTTGAATGATTTTCAAAAACTGCTGGGGGATATCAACTGGGTGCGCCCCTCCCTTGGTATTCCTAACTGTGAGCTCAGTAACCTGTTCCACACCCTTGAAGGTGATCCTGCTTTAAATAGCCCAAGGCAGCTAACTCCTAAAGCTCAGAAGGAATTCGATTTTTTCATGAATCGGCTTCAAAAATCTTACCTCTCCAGATTTAATCCCAGAGAAAAGGTATGGTTCTTGGTCTTCAACACTCCCGAGTCTCCAACTGCTGCTATAGCCCAATTATCTGGACCGTTAGAATGGGTTTACTTACATAACAAGCAGAATCCTACTGCTACACCTTACCTTGAGATGATAGCTAACCTTATAATTAAGGGAAGATCAAGAACCCAAGTATTACTTGGACATGATCCTCATGTAATTGTACTACCTGACCCTAAAAAAGAAATTGAAGCTGTTTTACCACTCAGTGAAATCCTTCAGAGAGCTTTAGCAGATTTTTCAGGGAGAAATATCTTATCATTACCCAGCTGGAAAAACCTGGGGAATTTCTGAAAAGGACACCTTTTATAATTTCCACCATTGTCCGCTCCTCTCCCATTCCTGATGCTCCAGTGTATTATATTGATGGCTCCTCATCAGGAAGGGGTGGAATCCAGGTCCTTCGTTGACCACTACTGTGCATACAAATTATAAATCTGCCCAACAAGTGGAACTCGCCACCCTGATACATTTACTATCCCATGGATCTGGCCCATGTAATGTGGTGAGTGATTCTGCATATGTAGTTGGTTTATTTCCTGGAATTGTCACTGCTTCTTTAAATGCCCATAATCCTATAATTCAGGAGCTGCTCCATAAACTACAAGATCTCCTCCGAAATAGAACATTCCCTATATACATCTCCCATATCCGTTCTCACAGCCGACTCCCGGGCCAATGGTTCGAGAAACGAAGCAGCAGATCTCTTGGCAGCACCAGTATTTAAATCAGCTGAGGAAGAGCACCAGACTCTACATACAAATGCCCGCCGCCTTCATGTACACCATGGCATCCCCATGGAGACAAGCTAGACAAATTGTCCGCGAACTGTCCTGTCTGTGCTCCTTTACATTGTACATCTCATGTAGCAGGAGCAAATCCTCGAGGTTTACAGACAAACCAATTGTGGCAGATGGATATAACTCATACTAACTTATTTCCCAACAAACCTTTCCTTCATGTGGTCATCGATACATATTCCCGGTTCATATGGGCTGTTCCTATGACGTCTGAAAGAGCTAAATCTGTTTGTTCATTTTTACTCCAGTGCTTCTCCGTCATGGGTATTCCCCATACCATAAAAACAGATAATGGTCCTGCTTACACCAGCAAAACCTTCAAATCCTTTTGCGAGGAATGGCAGATCAAACATATTACAGGAATTCCATATAATCCACAAGGACAAGGAATAGTTGAACGTGCCCACAGAACACTTAAAACTCAGCTATTAAAGCAACGAAAAACAAGCATGCCTCCAATGGATTCTTTATCTTTAACATTATTCACCTTAAACTTCTTAAATATACCTCAAGGAGATCCCTATACCGCGGCTGAGCGTCACTTTCAAGAAGATATGCAAACTCAAAAAACAGTCAATTCACCTATCTGGGTGAAAATTGATGATAAATGGATTGCAGGTCACCTCCTCATTCGGGGAAGAGGCTATGCTTTCATTTCTACAGACGGTAACACTGCCAAAAAACTCTGGGTCCCTCTGCGACTTGTTAAGACTAGAATTCTCCAAGAATCAGAAAACAACTAATTCTTTCAATATAAAGTCTTAAATTTTAAATTGCAAGTTGCTGTTTAAACTTCCTGGATTGGTTCCTTTTAATAATGATCTTGTTTTGCAGTCTGTGATCATGGTTCATGTCTAATATCTTGCCTTACAGCCTAAATATTTTCTTTCTTACAAAAAAAAAAAAGGTGGAAAAATGGGTGGACTCTGATCACAGTGCTCATTACAAAAATGTTTGCTAAATCAATAAAAATTGTTTTTCTAATGATTCTGTTCACAGGATGAGATATTCGAATCCAGTAAACCTGCGCTACAGTGCTCAATACTCCCGAGACTCCTAAAACAGTGCTCGCTAAAAATTTAATAATTTGCAAAACTAATTTTTCCCAATGCTCTATTCACAGGAAAAGACACTTTCTTACCATCATTTGCCGGCTTTATATTTACGAAGCGCTTGACTCGTTACCATTTATCACCCTAAATGGGTCACATATACAGCTGTAAGATATTGATCGATCAAATGTATGTGTGCGTGTGTGTGCATGTGGTGGCCACCATTATGTTTGTGATTAATGTTGTGTCTATGTTATGTCTCAACTACTACCTTCTCAATTTCTGACCACTACAAACCTCTATTACATTCATCAACTCCACTGCTGATCCACTAGATTTATCAATTTTAAAATCATCAATTCTCATACTTATTTCCCTGCTCCACCCATGTTGGAGCTTCTTTATATTCTTCTCTCCATCCCAGACTTGGATCCCTACAAAGCCTTAAAATCTCTACTTGTGATTAACCTCGAAAAGTGTTTTTGTCTCGCCTAAGCTACAGGTACAGTTACCGGTGCCAATGTTCCCTTGCTGAAGAAGCCCTGCAAGCGCCCCACACCGATGTTCCAGACACCTGCTCCAGCGCTCAAGACTCCTGTTCCAGAGTTCAAGATACCACACCGATGTTCCGGACACCTGTTCCAGCACTCAAGACTCCTGTTCCAGAATTCGAGATACTTGTTCCAGTGTTCCTGAGACCCGATCCAGCGTTCCTGACAATTCAACGAGTTCCTGATCGCTGCTCTCCAGAGACTCATACTCATATGATCACCGCTATTGCTGTTCCAGAAGTAGCCCCACAGACTTTGTTCCAGACACCCGACTTTACATAAAATATAGCAAATTGACTCTCAGAAATTATGGACAGTGCAAACTATGGTCCGTTATAATCAGACAGCTAGAAACACTTTGTCTTGAACTTTCTTTGGGTCCCAAAAACAAGTTAGGATCCTAAAGTAACATGTATTATCATTTTGCAATTGGAATTGTTTTTTCTTATCTTAATTTTCTGTACATTACTAAATATTTCTTACCTTTTCAATTTTTATTAGTAAACTAATCAGGGGGAGTTGTTGCAGGACTCCTTTAAGGGCCGCTGCATTAGCACACTAAAGGGCCTAGGTGAGGTGCAGGGAGGGATTATCTAAGGACATTTAACACTCCCTGCTTTCCATAACAATGGGAGGAAGGCCTGAGTTGCATGGGTATAAACTAGCCGGTTTTCACTCTCCCGCGCTTCTTTGGGGGCTGTGGCTCGCTGCGCGGTCGCCCTGCTTGGAAGTGTTCTTCTCCTTTCCCAAAGCCTACACATGTGGTGGTCGCCATCTTGGCCTACACGTGGCTGGGGTTCTAGCCTGGAATCCTAAGCATCGGGTTTTTCCTTTTTGCTTTGATTTGTATGCCTGAACCCTGTGATAAGTAAAGTCTTTTAAAACCTGATCGGATCCCTGAGTGCTCATCCATTCCTCGCCCGGCCGGAGGTAGAAGGGAACTCGCTTCCTGGCACTGTCGGGGGACCCGGCGGGCGCCCGACACCCAGGTACATATATGTTATTTTCTTTTTTTTTTTGTATGTGCCCTCCCTAGAATGTGATCCCTTATTAACATGAGTCTTTTGTTTCGCTTTGCATTTTATTTTATTTTATTTTATTTTATTTTATTTTATTTTATTTTATTTTATTTTATTTTATTTTATTTTATTTTATTTTTCTTTTTTGGGGTCACACCCGGCGATGCTCAGGGGTTACTCCTGGCTCTGCACTCAGGAATTACTCCCTGGCGTTGCTCAGCGGACCCTTATGGGATGCTGGGGGATCGAACCTGGCCGGCATGGGCGGCAGCGTCAAGGCAAACGCCCTACCCGCTGGGCTATCGCTCCTGCCCCGCCTTTGCATTTTAAATGTTAAAATTATCTGGCATGCATTTATTACGTATTTGGCTTTTGAATAGATAAATAAATAAGATGGCAATAAATGGGTTATTAAATAAATGTAATTCAAAAATTCTTATAAAGGAATGGATTAATATCAGATCCATAAGAAAATCTATGGGGAAAAGATAGTATCTTAATTTTTGGACTAGAATTTGAGATGCTGATGAGAGTGTCCAAATAAGGACGTGTAGGAAACAGTTAAAAAAGTCAATTCTGGAATTCAGGAGAATTTTCTGAGTGATTTTAAAAAAGTGAGAAAAACAGTTGTATTAGATCATATTGCAGTTGTAACAAGTCACCACATGCTTAGTGGCTCAAAACAACACAAATATATCAGCTTGGCAAGTCATGAAGTCTAATATCAAGATGTAGGCACAGTTCTATTTCCTCTGGAGTTTCTGAGTGTGTGGTGTGGGTAACAAATCCACATCGATACCTTTTTCTAGTTTATGGGACTACCATAGCCCAACCTCTAAAATCAACAACGTATCACTTTCAATTCTCTGTGTCTCTTTCTTATATCTTTCTATCCATATAGTTAATTTTTCCTCTCAATTCTGGTTTCAATTTATAAGGCTCTAAATTTGCTATTTTAGTGGACACAACTACAAATATAAGAATGGTCTCTTGATTTAAAAAATTATACATGTCATTAAAAATCCATCTCAGTAAAAGATATCCATGCCATTATCATCCAAATCTATAAGATTTTATTATAACATAGTTGCAGTTTTGTATAATAATGACATGGATATCTCTGGGAGTCCAATAATTCTCCCAAAGAACTTAGTTAAGCAAGCTAGTGGATTGGTTATCCGTAAGAGACTAAGATACTCTGAAGATCTGATATTGAGTACTCTTCAGATGGTGAGTAAAATTCAAAAGTATTGGAATCCTAGGAATTCAAGAAGTGAAAATGATTCTACATGGTAAAATGCTGAGCGAAAAAGATAAGGACAAGAATTCCCACAATTTGGTAATTAAGTCTCATGGGTGACTTTCCAGAAAACAATGTGATGTTTTGGTTGGGGAAATCATATTTTAAAGCAATTAATAAGTGATAAGTAAAATGAAAAATAATAAGTTTCCTCCTTTTATAAACATTATTTGGAAGCAGCTATTATGGTAATAACATATTGAAGACACAAACTGAAATTATAAACACTGTCATGATTCTATGAATACTTAGTTTTCTAAGAACAGAAGTCAGTACTTTAGCCCTTTCTATAGGAAGTAACATCCAAGAGTGTAAGGTCATGCAGAGAGCCAGAGCTGAGCAAGAACACTCACTGGTTTACACCAGCTGAAAAGGGCACTGTCATGTATTGGTGTCCTGTTGGCATATTAGCTGTAAACTCCACTCTTCTTTCAATGTAATGGACTTTAAAGCTGATGCCTGGCCAAATTGATTTGTAAGATAAATTGCTACTGAAGCTGAGTTGAGCATTTACGTTCTGAGTATAAATGGACAAAATGCATCATCACTCTCCTTCATCCTGATTCTGCTGCTTGCTTGCGCGTCTTTCCCTTTTCTTTTCTCATTCCATAAACTCTAATTGCTAACAAAAAAATAGGAGATGGAAGATGGGAAAACAAATGGGATCAAAGAAGCCTGGGGGCAGAGATATATTTTAGGTATGAGAAGACACTGAATAAATGCAACCGACAGTCCATTTACAACCTAGTTATAACCATAAGTTTTTACTTATGCTGTATTTGTTAACACAGTCCTGCAGACAGGCTTATACTGACCAGCTGTATCATTTTGGAAAAGTTATGTAATTTCTCTGAATTATATTTTTTAACCTGTAATAGTAGACAAATAATAATAGCAAACTAGGACGAATAGTAATTAACTTTGTCATTACTGATGAACTGAAATGAAAACACAAAATAATAATACATGTATTCAAATAATAGCTGCCACTAAGAACAGTAAATGTCAGTCATTATTTTTAGTATTTTGTATGAGTTATTTCTCTTACAATACCCTCATGAAGATTATATTATTATATCTTTTATAATTTTATTATATTTAAGCTACACTTATGATATCATGTTTATAATGCTACTGACATGTATGGTCCTAGTTTATTAGAGTGTGTTATTTTCTTATTTATTTTATAAATGAGACCTTCAATAAATATATAGGTAATGAGGAAAGGAGCCAATTCATACTTAGAGGTATAAATGAGAAAATAATTTTATGTGTGTGTTTATTTGCTCTTTAGTTATTGGACCGCATCCACTAGTGCTCAGGGCTTACACTTGGCTCTGTGGTCAAGAATATCTCCTAGTTGGGCTCAGGGAAGCATACCTTGTGCCAGGGATTGAAATAGAGTCAGTTGTGAGCTGTGTACTATCTCTTTGGTATGAAAAGAGTGCTCTTATATCTTTAGTAAATAATTTTAAGTTTCAACAATACTCTTAGTTTTTTGGTATTTCATCTGTATCAGCAAAAAAGGGTTTTATAGCTGATGTTTTCTATATTCTTTTATGTTCACTGTACTTTCAGTCCTTTATGCCAAGTTAGTAAAAAAAAAATTACCGTGCTCATTTAAAAAAAAGTCCCCAAATGGCATATGTGAAAAGAACTTTTTAATCTACAAAACCCTGTACTCAATCCATCTTTCCCAAGACTTCTCTCTTGCTCATAAAAGTAAAATACAAACATGTATTTTCTCTAAAGAAAGTGAATGGTTATTCAATAAAGGTATCTCTCATTTCTAAACAAGTCAGATGATGAACTGAAATAAACAAGGCTATGAAAGACAGACAAAGAGAACCACACATGCACTAAATTTAAATTACCCTTCTGAGTAGGTTACTCATATTTGATCATTGGCTGAAAACATTCTAATTTGTCCAGAGTGTACATTGGCTTTGAATTCCCATCAACCAGAAGTAGGCACTATATTCCCACTAAAAGTATTAGTGTATTTTTGGGAGGAAAGTGCATGATTTCTTTCCCTGTGTTGGCCCAATAAATCATGATTGTCCCTTCACTCATTTTATCTTCTTACTATTTACATTCTTTGTAATTTAAATACCTAATTCACAAAAGTTAAATACGGTTTTCTTCTTCCCCAGTGTTTTGTCTAAGTAATTATTTTTCTGAGTCGGCACTGCTTCCCTTCGTTTATTTGTTCCACTGTAGCAGAGCACCTAATGCCTAATTTTGTCATCAATGCAGAATATGTGCTGAAAATATCCTTTAATCTAAGCAGGATTTCATGATTAAGGAAGCAGGCAGGGTAGCTCCTTCAGTATCCTTCAGTGTAAAACTAAGCAAAGCAACATAGGTCCTGGACATCCTGTGGACAATCAGTGAATCTTGTAATTACGACAGAAGTAAGTAGAGAAAGATCATTTGCAGAAATAAGAAAAGAGACAAAGTAGTGGGGGAATAAAAAAAGCATGAATAGCTAGGAAATGTTCATTTTGGAGAGATTTCTGGAGAAGATAAAAGACTGGAAGATAACTTGAAACATAGGTCACTGTACTGTTGCTCTAGAATCTGGTACTTTGTGTATTGGGTATGGGAGGTAGCCAAACATTCTGATTGGTTTCTGTCTTGCAGATGAAAAACTCATGCTGCTCTGGGGTTCTGGAGGTCATAGAGTCCTGGGAGCCAACAGTGTAAATGAAGATTAGACTTCAGTGACAGTGTAGCAGGTAAAATGCTTGCCTTACTTGCTTCAACCTGGTGTTCCATATGGTCCCCTAAGCTTGCCAGGAATGATCCCAGAATGAAGAGCCAGGAGTACCCCCCGAGACCATCCAGTCTAGTACAAACTGCTCCCTTCCTCCGCCTCCCACTTTTTTAAAAAGAGTGTGTGAAGGCATTGAATGTGAGAGACTGCTGTGCCAACGTAATTGGGCCTAAATGAAATAAAGAAGTGTTTTTTTTTGTTTTCCTTGGTTTTTTTTTGTCCCAAGCTACAAGCTTGGGACAAAAAAGTATACTTTACTAAAGCTATAGGCTGTGCTCTATCCCACTGAATTGGAAAGCAAAAAGGAGTGAGAGAAAAAAGACAGTAAGATGAAGAAACAGAGGAAAAAACCTATAAAGAGAAGGAACGTGAAAAATGATTTTTTAATGTGAGACATCAATTTGGTGCTACATAGATCTGAAGGTGGGCACTTAAGTAAGAACAAGAGAAAGCAAAAATTTCTTGAATTAATAACCTCACTTTCTGATTATAAACTCAGATCAGAAGATGCAAAAGCTCCTGAGAAGGCCCAATCATTTTCTTATTTTGAGAAAGCATCAAATTAGTGGGTTTTGAAGTAAATCTGATTGATGTGCTTAGGAATAACATGCAGAGCTCTGGCTTTGTTCTTTGAATTTTCCACAGATTACACTGATGTGTTCTTTTCCAACAATGAGAGGAGTCACTACTTCATCCTCAACTAGTCTACTGCCATGGGCAGCACTGAACGGAACCCAGTGTTCCTACTGCAGGGATGTTGTGTTTTCTGAGTGTGCAGACATCCTTCTTTAATACCCTGGAAGGTGGATATGGATGGACCTATTTTCCATACGCATTTTTGCCCTGTGACTTCCTGTTCCTCTTCGTAATGCCATGGGAGGTGGGACTGGTATTGGGAAGTACTGGATGGAGGGAAGGAAAGTGAGAATAAAGAAGGAGAATAAGAAGGGTCAAGAAGATGTATCAGGGGGCCGGAGGCGATAGCACAGCGAGGTAGGGCATTTGCCTTGCACGCCGCTGACCTGGGTTTGATCCCTGGCACCTATATGGTCCCCGAGCTCTGCCAGGAGTAATTCCTGAAGCGAAGAGCCAGGAGTAACCCCGATTGTCGCCGGGTGTGACCCAAAAAGCAATCAATCAATCAATCAATCAGTCAACCAATCAATAAGATTTATCAGTTATTTTCTCTGTAGCATCACAATGAGGCCACCCAATCATAACACCTGTCAACAGCCTTCTCACACAACCCCTTAAGTCTCTTTGTCCTGGTTGTTTCCATGTTCAGATCCTTTAGGCCCAGGATAGGTAATAGATATTAGGTCCTAGCCTTTATTTGTACCTTTAAGTACTGTGTGATCCATCCCTTATGATTTCTCTGTGCTATGCCTATAAGTTTATTAATTATTTTTATTATTATATTTTATTATTATTATAACTCTTTTATTAAACCCTCCTCAAATTATTTTAAATTAATACATGCATCTATTCCCTGATAGAATATGATACTACAAGAAAGTCAGGCATGCAACATTTTCTGCTTTAGAACATTGTTATTAAATTAAACCTAAAATAAAAGAACAAATTTTAAATTATCAAACAAAATTTAAATTTGTCTCCTTTCAACAACTGTGCATTCAATAAATTACCATTTTGAAGGAAAGAATAGTACAGTTTAATTTATAGTTTACTTGATAAAAACCTTAATTTAATAGGATTGATAGAGGCAAAATTAGCTTGTCATGTTAAAAGTTCTAAAATACAGAAATAGATAAACATTTATTTCTCTACATTTAGACATATGGATTAATGACTAATCACAAATTCTTTGGCTTTGGGATAATACCCCTGCAGTATTTAGTTTATTCCTGTCTCTACACTCACGGATAACTGCTGGTGGGCCTCAGGGGACCAAGACTGGTGCCAGAGATCAAACACAGGTCAGCTACATGCTATCTTGCCCCAATATTTTAGAAAGAGGTGTCTGTGCACAGATTCCAATTTTAGTGATTAGATCCTCATGTTTTCAAACATCTGGACCAAGGTCTTCTGTTTAATAAGAAAACCACTTTCCCTCTATTCCCACTACTATTAATTTTATGCACAAACATTAGATTTATAATTAGTATAAACTTCAGCAATGTTTGACAGTAGCAGAGTTTGAGGAGAGACTCAAGTTTAAGTGTTTAAATGCTGTTTAGGCACTGTAAATTTCCATTGAAAGGAACATGTTATAGGAATTTCTAAATGTGTTTTGTTTATCAGAGCTCTTGGTGGAACAAGATCTGTGTTCTGATTCTATGTGGGGAGAATAAAGGTCAGAAGTTATGAGAGCAGATGTTCTCATATCATGATAAATAAATGATATCAGTCATTTATTCCCCGAAGTAAAAATATGAAATTGCTAAAAAATCCTAGGTTGTCTGACCTTTGTTACATCCTAATTTCTTAATCTAGAAAATGAAATTTTTGTTAAGAGTTTACAACAGAGTATTATTTTGAGAAAGAATATATTAGATAACACATAGAAAATATCATACCTAGCATTTCCACATATTCAACATAAAATGTCATACTGCAATGCCTATAATCTAAAATACTGTATGGATTACTACAAATATTTGATAATGTTGAACATTCTTTTGAAGAAAAGAAATATCTTCTGTTTTTACTTTATAAGGCAAGTAATTCAGGGATTTCTCTTCATTACAGTTCCTGCTATCTGTATTCTGTGCAAAGCAAGTGGCTCTTCACTAATGTCATCTTCCATCCCTGAGCAGTCACTGGTGCAGAACAATTTTCTGAGGAGCAGATTGTCTCACAGACAGCAATTCACAATTTATAGTTGCAATGGCAGCCACTTAACATGCAGAACTTTCTCTTCATCTTGATGTAGTGAAATGAACTATTTATTTAAGCAAAGTATGATTGTATTAACAGTTTTTACTTATTCGCACACAAAATAACCCTCAGAATTTAGTCAGTTTTGGAATGAGAAATAAGTAAGAGCGATCTGGTGTTGAGAGTGAGGACATGCCTTTCTGATCTGGAAGAACAGAATAGTTAACTTGGCTACCTTGTAGTAAGCTCTTTATTCAAATGTAGACTAGACCCTTAGAAGCAGTCCTTAACTAAGTCCTTTGCACCTCCCCTCATCTTATTTAAATGAGAACTTTCATAGAGGTAATGCCTTTGGAGATAATGGTAGCATGAGAGGAGATTTTAGAGGAAGCAGAAAAATGCATAGAAAGTTCACAAGCCTGGTCATAACCTGACCTCTTTTTATAACTAAAATGAGTTAAATCTAAATAAAATGTGTTTTTGTGCAAAAAAAAATATGATGGTGTATCAGTTATCAAGTTGTGTAGTAAAGAATACATACATGTAAATAAATAAATGCAAATAAATAAAGCACATGCATGCAGTCACATCAAATTTTATCAAACACTATTTTTTGGTTTTTTAGATCACAGTGATGCTCAGTGTTTAATCCTGGCTCTGCACTCAGGAATTACTCTTGGTGATGCTCTGGGACCATATGGGATTCTGGTGATCAAACTCAGGTCAGCTGCATGCAAGGCAAACACCTTACCCACTGTACTATAGCTTCCCCCATCAAACACTGCTGAGACTGTTCAAAAGCCCAAAGATTCCTTTTACTATTTATGTGAATTCTTCTCAAGTTGATTTTAAAAGATACTTTGCTAGCAAGGGCCACTTCCTTCCATGTTCTTATTAGAAATTCTCCATGGATTCCTACCTTGGCTTATCTTGCTTTTCTACTCCTTTAACAGTTTTTTTTTTTTGCTGGAAATATATCTTCACACAGAATTATTATGGCATTTAAAAAAATGATGTAATTTAGAGGGGAGGTTTTGACCAGGAAAGTTTCATAAGAAAAAATAACATTGATCTTGTCTTTGAGTAACAGTCTTTGAGTGTGAAAGGAAAAAACTAGTATATCCACAAATCACCATAAATAACTATTTTAAGAATGAGAATATAGAGTCTGTTCTCTGCAGGGTTTCTTTCCTTGCTGGAATCATTTTCCTAATATTTAAAACAAGAAAAACAATTGCAGTTGCCTCTTAGAATCACTTTCCCCCAAGAGGATTTATCAAATGGTATTTTATAAGTATTTAGCACAATGCCTGACACTACATATATAGACACTATCTATCTATATCTTTGTTTGTTGAGAGCAATGTTCTGTTTGCTGAAGAATACACAGAAAGGTCAGGAGTCAGGAATGAGGGAATCCAGAAAGACTTTCGTAAGAATTTGAAAGTTGATCTCAAAATATCCATCAAGTATAATATACTCAGTTAAAGTTGATCCTTAAATCTTGATCTAGGATCATTTGCTCAGGTTACCAAGCAGAGAAAGATAGATGTGATCCTGTTTTGTATGCTATAGGTCCATTTACCCAACCAGCAATATATTCAAGGATCCCAGGGAAACTTCATACACCCAACTGAATGAGCTAAATAAGTCTTTGCTGAATTTGTTCATTTCCAAAAGGCAATAAATTAAAGATGTGGGGCTGGAGAGGTAGTATAGTGGATAGGGCGCTTTCCTTGCATACAGTTTACCTTGGTTTGATCCCTGGAATCCAAAATGGTCCCTCCAAGGCACCTCCAGGAGAAATTCCTGAATGAAGATCCTAGAGTAAGTCCTGATCTCTGCCAGGTGTATCCGCCATGAAAAAAATAAATACCAAAAGAGGGGAGTTAAAGGATATATGTCAATTTTGTGATCACAATAAAACCACAAGCAAAAGCCAAAGTAAGCAACTTTTCTAATGACATTCAAAAATTTTGTTTCCAATTTTCCACTTAGAAATTCTTTTTATATTCTTTTTAAATATATTTTTCAACATGAGATTTTTTGTTTCATTCAAAAAAATATTTTATCCTTCTCTTTATCTGAATAAGTTTTCTATTTCTTTTATATTTTCTTTTAGCTGCTATATAGGCTCTACTTTTTCTGATTTCATTTGTCTGTTCATTTTTAAAATTAAAAATTTTCTTCACATGTCTGGGAAGAAATGGTATTAATATTAATCTCACCAATTAATATTGGTGAGACAGAAAAAATGGAAAGAATTACATGAGTAATGGTAGAAAACAACAAGAATATATAGACAAGCAGTGGCATGAGCAAATGTGAGTTAAAGTAAAATTCTGGTGAGGAACCCAAGCTATTAGAGTGATTTTCCAGGTGGAAGAATTAAAAATACTGGGTTGGGTGGCATATCCATTAAAGGCATGGCTTGAACAACAGAAGAAATAAATTTGACCTGACAGCAATGTTGTAGTGGAAAAGTGCTTGAGTGGACCATAGTGAGCAAAAAGGCCCACCAACATTAAATTGAGCTAGTATTATTTCTGACATTCCAGTATAGACTGTTGAGCCTTAGCCCAGAATCTGAAGGGCCTAGGGGAAGAAGTTCGGCAGTTGTGACACTAGGCTCTCCTGTCAGATGTACCTGGTGCGGAAATCTTATAGATAACTATAAGCCAATAACAAAAATCAAACAGAATTATTTTACAAACTCTCTCTCATCTGATCAATGAGTTAGGGGGAGAGGGGCCAAAATCTTCAATCAAAGAAAATAGAGTCCAGAAAGATAGTACAGTGGATAAGATCACAGTAAAATCTCTGGCATCACATATGGTCATTGGAGCACCACCTGCAGTGATCCCAAGCACAGAGTCATCAGTAAGCTCTGCTGGCTATGGTTCCAAACCACAGAAAATAGTAAAGGTGAGTTGTTTCTATAAGAAGGCTGAGAATACCACTCAACAGGAAGGCTTGATACAAAGAAATCACAGAAAAGAATGATAGAAGCACATTCCTATACATGAAGTTATGGTTGGCTAGGAGAAGTTGGAATTTCTGAATAACATCCCCAATCTGGGTGGGTGCAGTGGGAAAAAACACAGTCTCAATCTGAGCAATTGCTGTTATAAATTGCATCTATTGGTCTGGTTAGACCTGGCCTAGTAAATGATCTGGATCTGGGCCAAGATGCAAGACTCACAGATAAATCTAGCTGTGAAGAGCTGATGAAGTAAAAATCAGGAGAATGAGTCAGCAAGATTCCATCAAAATTGTGACCTGTAGAGTGCACGGCTAGATAAACTTAGAATTCTCAAATTTCACAAGAACCAGAATCCCCTGGTTATTATACTTGTCCATAGTCTATGCAAAAGATATGGATTTGTCTGGGGTGAAATGCAAGCATATTTATCTTTTTTAAGATTTTTTTTTCTTTCAGGAAAGTTTTAGATAAACAGAATAACTGCTAATAAAATAAAATTTCAGACAGTTCCCACATTTCCCACAATTTCCCTAATTGGCACATAACATTATTATAAAGCACTTGTGATAATTAAGAAACTGACACGGAAACATTATTATTGGCTAATGTCCGTATTTTACTCCATTTTTTCTGTTTTTCCTTCATGCCTTTTGTCTGTATCATAAGACCTCCCAAGACACCACATTGCACTTATTTGTCATGTCCCCTCGGACTTCTCTGAGTTGTGACAGTTTCTCATAATTTATTTTTAAGATCAGTTCTGTGCTTGAGAGTCACTTCCTACAGAGCTTGGGGTGCCATGGCTACTGCAAATTAAGGCTAGTGCAGGGACTCATATATTCAAAGAAAGTGCTCTACAAGTGAGCCACTAACCCAGCCCAGACTACTCCCCATTAGAGGCCAGAAATATACCTCAAAGGATGGAGCACAAGCCTTTCCTGTGTTGCCCTGGTACACTGTCATGCAGCACCATTTTTTAAGCCTTAGGATTGATCAATCATAAATGTCCCAGCTGGAAGTTGGGAAAAGTCTTGTAGGAATATACCCAGGGTTCCAATTATTGCTGGGGAGAGCTCAAAAAAGAAACTTACCATGATGTTTATTTATCTATTTATCCATTTATCCATTTATTTATTTATTTATTTATTTATTTATCCATTTATTTATTTATTTATATATTTTAAATATTTTATTATAACACCGTGAGATATACAGTTACAAAGATGTTCATAAGATGTTCATATTTGGGTTTCGGGTCATACATTGTTCCAGCACCCATCACTTCACCAGTCCCCATTTCCCACTACCAATGTCCCCGATTCCCTCCCCCCCCCTAGCCTGCCTCTGTGGCAGCTTTCTTAATTTCTTTCTCTTTCAATCTTTCTCTCTCTCTCTCTCTTTCTCTTTTCCTTCCCTTCCACATTGTGGATTACAGTACATACATTAAGAGGTGATGTTTATTTATTGGATCTTACTTTTAAGATTTTTATCAACAACTCCTTGTTCGTCCTAGGTCGAGAAGTCAACATGATGAACGACCTAAAACCTGAGCTGCGCAGGAGGAAGAGAGCAGCATGGAATGCCTTCAAAAGCATCGAAGAAATAGCTAAAAGGACAAAGAACCTCCTGCTCCTGGCACATCTCTTTGACTCCACTGTTCTCCCTGCGTTAACATACGCCTTAGAGACTTGGGCTCTATGAAAGCAAGGTGAGAACGCTACTTGGGTCCCCCCAAAGAGGAATTGAAAGAGCTTTGTTTGGAATATCACGCCTCACCTCAAGTGAGAGAAGGAATCCGGGTTCCAACCTCCATCGACAATCCAGAGTCAGGGATGCTGTCTTTTTGCCAAGGCATTGAAAATCAGATGGGTTGGACATGTAATGCGATTTGGAGCGACCACTTAACTACAGCCATTATGGTCTGGATCCTATGGGACGTCAAAAGATCACATGGCCGCCACCTACAAGATGATCAGATTTCTTCGTCAAGACCCTGAATGAATGATTTGAGGTTCTTTGCATTCCTGAAGCAAGCAGATGCCATGGGCTACACTGGCATGTGATAGGGTCAAATGGAAAGTTACTGGCGCCCCTCTCGAGCAAATCAATGAATAATGGGATGTCAAGTGATCAAGTGACTTTTTAAGAGGGTGGCAGTAATTCTACTCTGTTCTCAGACTTGAGAACCACTCGAAACATGGGGGTGAGGACACTGAGCTATTTAGATGCTTTAGAAAATCAGACCAGATGTTGACATCTGTAATGGTACCTCCGGAGTCACATTTGTTCTCCAATTTGTCTCCTCTTGCAGCTGCTAAATTGGCGTTTCTATGCAGGGGCTATTGAAAGAAAAGAAGGTCCTGATCTAAGTGAGAACCTATAATAAATGACTAGATGAAGAAATACCACCTTCATATTTTATATCACCCACAGCTTCAAACATGGTGGTATACACAAAATAATAATAATTTAAAATAGAAAAATAAAGTGTCTAAAGCGACGGTTTACTAAACAAGCACTACATTTATCATTTTTAATCAAGTTTCACCATTGTGGGAATAAAGATATCTCAAAGGTATGGAATGCATGCTTTGCATATATCAAGTCCACAGTTTGCTTCTCTGAAAACTACAACCCTTAAGTATTACTTGGGAGGCCAAACTAACTGGTCATAGAAAAATTATCCTGTTCTCAGAAAAGAGGTCTGACCACTCAGAGGAAAATAAGCATATTGTTACTTTTCTATATAAAAGCAAAACCATAAAACTAAGTATGTGATCCTCACACTTCACCAGAGGTGCGATATTACAAACAAAAAGAGGCTCTACATCTAAGAGTAACATTTCAATGAATGTTTGCTGTCCTCTCAGTAAGCAATTGCCATATTAAGGTTCTGGATACATTCATGAAAATAATATTATAAGAAACTGTATTACATATGAAGCTGGTCATTTAAGCACAATATTAGATAAGGATAAAATCGGCCTAAGTGTGTTTAGTAGCATATAGTGATTATGTTAAATGTTAAAGAAACAAAAGGGTCAAATATTACTTTAAGTCTTTTTTGATAGCCAACTGAATTTTTAAAGTGGTCATATCTCCCACTGTGACAGAAACGTTTAAGCATGGGGAGATGGTGTCAGGAGAAAATATGAAGGCTCTAGCCATCAATGCTTTTAGTGTCCAACTGTGAGGAGCCAGGGAAGCAGAAATAACTGCAATACAGATGCAGAATTCGGTAGCTGTGGTTTGTGGAGTGAATCAGTGGGCAAGTCACTAGTGGAGAGTGCTGTTCAGGGAAGAGGAGAAATTGCGTTTCCAGGCTATCTGTGCTGTGAAGGTGAAGATTACAGTGAGACAAATGAGTGCAGATGAGAACACAACCAGCGAGAGAGAACATCTGCTGGGGGAAAGCAGCTTTCAACACTGCAGAGCTGACTCTGAGTTTGCAAAATAGGAAGGGAACTTTTGTAAACACAAATTCCAACAATTAACTGCAGCTATTTATGAGGCCCTTTGTTCACACAATAATCCCAAAGACAGCAGCAAAGATTTGGTGTTCTGAAGATGGCAAGTGAATTTGAGCTGAGGAAGAAAGCAATTTAGAAATGGTGAGGTCTAGGGAGTATTTTATTTTACAAAGCTATCATGCCATTGACAAAAAGATACTATTAGCGTTGCATTTTGATTAGCCAGGATTCTTTACTTTTGAAATCAAAATAATGTGTCTGAGCTGAAGAAGAGAGCCATAGCAGAAGTATTTCTCTTTTGGCAAGGATTCCTTACTTTGTTTCGAGGTCTTTAGGGAAGCAGGAATAGGGGGACACAACAGCCCCTCTGCCTCGGGAACCCAGAGATTCCACTTGTTTTAATTTTGCCCTAATAAAAACAAATAGAGGCAGACAATTATGGACAAAAGAGGTATTCTTTGGCTCTTATGAAAGACTAGGGTACAAGCTCTTTCTGAGGGCTGAGAGAGGCAAGCCTATTAGCCAGGAACATTTAAATAATTGGGTAAAATTCCAGGAGAATTTACAAATAGCATGCCTGAACGTGGCATCTTCAATGCATCTGAAGAATCTTTTTTATTCCTGCATAACACTCACATATATAAATGTGAGCAAACACATGAGAAGACATGTAGTAACAAATGAAAAAGCAAAGAATAATCTCTTCTTTATCCTTTACCATTTATCCAGGTATTGTTTTTATAGCTTATTAAAATAAAGAAAATATTGCTTATGATACTTGCACATGGGTCAGAGTGAGAGTATAGGGCACTTGAAGGAAGCTGATGAGATTCCATCCTTATTACCCTAGCCTACCAGGAGTTACCATTGAACACAAAATCAGGAGTTAATTCAGTAAATTCTGAGCATCACTGGTTTTGCACCCTTCCAAATACTTGCCCAAATCTTTGAGAATAATTTTGTAAATTTATTAGAGTCATTCCACTAGAAGTTATATTTTGAGTGAGTCTGAAGGAAAGGGATGGGTACAGTATGATCTCTTTCATATGTGAAGCTTAAAGATACACAACAAAGGAGCAACAATGGGTCAAAAGCAACATAGAAGGAGAACTGAGTCACATGACTTAGTTGAAAGGGTAGGGCATTCGGGTGCTTGAAGGACAGAGATGGGAACTCTGGAGATGGATGAGATGTTGGAATTATGTACACAGGTACACATGTGAGTGAAAGAAGTAACACAGAAGATTCAACTAGAACCAACCAGCTCAGTAAATCCTCAATGATGTTAATAACATCACTGTGAAATAAAACATTTAGCATAAGTTGACTTTCACTGATATATCATTTTAAAACGTTTTATTGATCTCCATGAGATACACAGTAGTAAAGTTGTTCATGATTTGGTTTCAGTCAGACAATGTTCCAGCATCCTTCCCATCAACAGTATACACTTCCCACCATCAGTAGCCCCAATTTCCCTTCTGCCACCCCTCCCCTACACACACAGACACACAGACACACATACACCAGACTGCCCTGTGGCAGGCACTTCTCTTCTTTCTCTCACTCGATCTCTTTCTCTCTCTCTTCCCTTTTGGGCATTATGGCTTGCAATTCAAGTACTGAAGGTTATCATGTTTGTCCCTTTATCTACTTTTAGCTCTCAGTTTTTGTCCAAATTGATCATTTACAGCTATCATTGTTACAGTGAACATCTTTATCCTGACTGCCATACCCCCATCCAACAGTTAAAGCAAGCTTCCAATTGTGGTCCAGTCCTACTGGCCCTTGTTTCTACTGTCTTTGGGTATTAGTATCCTATTATGTTATATTTTATATCCCACAAATAAATACAGTCATCCTATGTCTATCCCTCTTCTTCTGACTCGTTTCACTCAGCATATCTCCATACTCATGCAGTTATAAGAAAATTTCATGACTTTATTTTTAATAATTCCATTTATCATTTCATTGTAACAAGCAATATTAAGTCAATTTATTTGTCCTGATATGTGGGCACGCTTGGGTTGGGCGGTGTCCTGTGGGAAACTGGGCTTTTTGATGGAGAGGGAGGATCACTCTAACAGTGGGATTTGTGTTGAAACATTGAATTTTAAAACAATAGTATGAACACATTTGTAAATCCCGGCATTATATTCAGATAGTAATTTAAGTTTTTATTTATTTTTATTTATTTATTTTTTTTTTTGCTTTTTGGGTCACACCTGGCAATGCTCCTGGCTCTGCACTCAGGAATTACTCCTGTGGTGCTTGGGGGACCATATGGGATGCCGGGATAGAACCCGGGCCAGCACAAGCCGGCCGTGCAAGGCAAACACCCTACCTGCTGGACTATCGCTCCAGTAATTTAAGTTTGTAGAAAATCGTTGTAAACCACAAAACCTCAATCAATAACAAAGTTTTTTTTCTGAAAAATGAAAGCAAAATATGGCTACAATATCAATGCTTTAGGTCTGGGGAATAGTACAGTGTCGGGGGCTCCGCCAGGTCCCCGACAGTGCAGGGAAGCGAGTTCCCTTCTACCTCCCAAGCTGGCAAGAAATGGATGAAAACTCAGGAATCCGATGCAGTTTTAAAAGGCTTTACTTATCACAGGTTCAGGCATACAAATCTGCAAAAGGAAAAGCCCGGTGCTTAGGATTCCAGGCTAGAACCCCAGCCACGTGCAGGCCAAGATGGCGGCCACCACGTAAAGGCCCTTAAAGAGGAGACAAAGACAAGACTTCCAAGAAGGGTGAGCTCACAGAGAGCCCAAAAGAAGAAGCGTGTGAGAGAGGAAACCGGCTAGTTTATACCCCTCCAACTCAGACCTTCCTCCCACTGTTATGGAAAGCAGGGAGGGTCAAATGCCCTTAGGTAATCCCCTCCCTGCACCTCACCTAGGCCCTTTAGTATGCTAATGTTTTGAGCCAAGATCTGCCTGGAAATGCCTTTATAGGGTAGAGAAGGGGGTTTCTGAGATGGCATTCTCTGTACCAAAGACTAATACTAATGCCAGTTAAATATTTCTCCAAGCCTTCACAAGTCTCTTCTACTTCATTGTATTTTTTGTATTTTAGTTGCCTTTGAGTATATCAGGAGCCATGCTTGTTTGCTTGGAAGCAAACAGCATTTCTCTCTGGTCTAATTACCCAGGGGTCCTGCGTGGCCAGGCTAATATGCTGGTAAGATCTAGCTAGTCCCACGATGATTGTGGTAGCATGGGAGAATATTTATACCAGCTAGTACAGCATACATGGTCAGATAAACTGCCACATTTAGACTACCCCCTGATCTACTGAAGTGATTTGCAGGAGGCAATCCAGAGCAAATGCAGCGGCCCTTAGGAGTCCTGCAACAGTAAGGACTCATGACACATGCCCTTAATTCTATT